>CALSCR010002611.1:0-20436 GCA_943704495.1 Pigoraptor chileana
GTGTGTGTGTGTGTGTGTGTGTGTGTGTGTGTGTGTGTGTGTGTGTGTGTGTGTGTGTGTGTGTGTGTGTGTGTATGTGTATGTGTGTGTATGTGTATGTGTGTGTGTGTGTATGTGTGTGTGTGTATGTGTGTGTGTGTGTGTATGCGTGTATATGTGTGCTCTTTGAATGCATGCATGCATGCATCAGGTTGCAGGTGTCTACTTGTCATGCAAATGTCTACATTCGTGGCATTTACAGTGTGAGGATATTCCCGCTCCCCTTTGCAAACTGGCGACATTCAGACGCTGAACCCCGACGTTAGCCTGCACGCCGTTGGGCAGGGTGCGATGGCGGTCGAGTGCAGACAAGGGGACACTGCCATTCTGCGCCTTCTTTCTCCCATCCACGACACACCCACTGCTGTATGCTGTGTGGCGGAGCGTGCGTTCATGAGGAGCCTCGAAGGCGGTTGTTCGGTGCCCCTCGGCGTACACACTACAATCCGCGAAGTGGCCTCTCGGGCGACGCACCCACTCCCACGGACGCACGACGTTGCTGCTGCAGAGAATGGACGGTTTGAACTCGAACTCGTCGGCGGTGTATTTGCGTTGGATGGAAGCGAGGTTGTGCGGCTATCTCTGCGTGGCGTCGTCGCCGACGAAGCGGATGCAGAGACGATCGGCGCCCAACTGGCGGACGAGCTGCGTGCTCTCGGTGCAACCCGTGTGCTTGCGGAGGCGCGAAAGGCCCATGCGTTGTCGCCCCAATGAACACGTGTGTGTGTGTACAGCAATTGGTATCTTTACGTCCCCTGAATTCAATGAGCAATATGTGCATTTTGTGCTCCTACTTTTCTTTTTCCGGTTTCTGGTTAGAGCCCCAGCAGATCTGTTGCATGCTTAGGAGGTGTGTGTGTACGCCTGCTCCAGTGTCTGCTAAACTGTGCTTGTGTGCTGTGCATGTGCGAGTACATGACGTCCAGCAAAACGGACTGCTCTAACCGTGGACTGTGGGCAGTGTTTTCGCTTTGTTTTTACGCTTGTTGGTGGATAATGCTTCGAGACGCACGCACGCATTGCGGTGACTATGATACAGACGCGGCGGGAAAATAGACGGCATGCTGGAGATTATGCGGCATCGCCGGCCCTGCATGAGAGAAGTGAACAGAGGAAGGGGGCATGTTTGAGTTGAGAGAGATTCGTTTGGACTGCACCCATGGCCCCGCCTGCCGCAAGAACAGACAAACAGCCACGGAACACAACGCACCATTCGACATACAAAGGGGCAGTCGGCCAGGGCAGGCGCACAGCGCACAACCCAACAAAACAACCCAACATACCCCTTCTTGCTTGACTTTGCCGCGTCCTTTCGGTGCTTGGATCCAGAGTTCTGTCGGTTTGGACTGCCGCCCGTCTTCTGCGGCGTCACAGTTGTTGTACTCTTTCTGCGGTTTATCTTCCCAAGGTCCGACGATTTTGTCGAACTACCGACATTATCGGTTTCACCCATGAGGTTGAGACGGCTGGTTGTTCGCTTGCTGCTGTTGGCGGCGTGCCCGGGCAGACGTGCGAGAAACTTGCTCGATCCGTCAAGAAGCGGCGTATACATAAGCTCCCCATCCTCGCCTTTCTCCATTTTCACCAAAACATACGACGCACGCGGCGCGAGATACTGCGCACAGAATGGCACAATAACAAATGTCGAATAAGTACATTCGTGAGTTTCACTGCTGTTGCAGACGTATCAACAGCAAGACACCTCCCTTGCATGGCATCCACCTAGGCAGAGTGCCGATTGCGCCCACCCACCTTGTCTGCATATTCGTCAAGATGACTTGACAAGTTCTTCACCCATCCTTGCTCGTCGGCAAGATCAACAGTTACGTCGCTAGGGTATCCACAGCGCTCCTTTATGCATCTCAACAAAATAATCGACAGGCAGTTTGGGTTGAAGAGGAGCGTGCGATTGTCCGCATACTTGACAGAGACAAACATTCTCAACAACAACTTCCACTGAGGACTTCCGCTATCTTCTCCACTTTCTCTCCCTCCTATTACTAGGGATGAACGGGCAAACAAGAGTGCGCTTATAATTACTGAACAAGGAGGGTCTCTTTGTCTGTTGATCGATCTTTGCAGTTTCATAATTCACTGAGCAAACAGTTGCAAAAGAGGGCACGTGATCTCTACAAATGGTGAGGCCGCGCACACTATTTCCTGATATAGGCAATCATTTCCGGACTGCATGCCACAGGCCGTTGCCATGGGACACACACACAGACACACACACACACACACACAGTCACGCAGGCAGCACTAAGCAAGCAGGCGCGTGGGGGAGCAAAATTCCTTGCATCCGTTTATTCCCAGTGCTGTGACACACACGCTCATGCAAGTGTCTCTCTACACTCTGGTGAAAGCTTCTTTTTAACTTCTTTTTTGACTTCATTAATTGCTCAACTTTCAAATTTTAGACTCATGCTTATGCAAGATTAGCTGGTGGACGTGCCCCATTCCATTTTCAAAGCGTTATTCAAAAACGGACATTCGGCATTCGATCGAAAGCACATTCGTTTGGGTTCGGATTCAGAGGATGCTCGTGCAGGCGCACTAGGACACGTCTCTCGGCTCGGCTGGGTGTCTGCCCATTCTTGTGGCATCAAATTGTGGCAACCATTGTCGACAGAGAAAAGGGGAACGGCCACACTCTCTTAAAGGAGAGGGAGACAGCTCCCGATTCCACGTATTGCAGAGATGGACACCAAGCAGCGGCGGCGTCGCCCGCATACAGCTGGGAAGGGGCGTGAGAGTGTAGTTGTTGGCCTGGCTAAGGAACTCAGGTGCGTCTACCCTCATCTGCAATGATGCTTCAAACATATATAAGGGCATTGTAGGGTGCTGTTTGAAGTCGAATTAGTCAGTTCATCAATGCTGCGAGTTACAATAATATGCTAATTGGTAAAATTATACAAATATGTGCCAATGCGAATGGTGAGAGTGGATGGATATGGACTGCACTGCGCTTTATTGCATGCACGTGTTGACTCTGCGTCAAAAATGCATATCTCGTAGGCACCACCTCGAGACCCGTCGCAAGGAGGAGGGTTTCGATTTGCGCATTCGCTCTGAAAAGTGAGTGTTTTTCATTTTCATTCCGATGCCCTTTGATTGGTACCGCGATTGTGTTGCGTGGGGCGTGTTTGACTGTTTGATTGGGCCTTTACGAACCAATTGCATCTTTTCTGACTCCTAAACACGGCGCACAGACCGCCTCGCCCAGAGAGCTACAACAGCCTTGAGGACCGCTATTTGCAGGACTATTTTTCCAATCCACCAATTCGCAAGCAGCTTGTAAGGCAGGGCTTTATCAACCGACGGTACGTTTTATACATGTGGTGCAATGCGACATACTTTGTCATGATTGGGGATCGCACTTGTGGAACTAACAGGCGCGGATTCATGTTCACGCGCACACGCATACACAGGGGTGAGATTATCGATGCTGCGGAGTTTGAACAGCGCACCTTTATTAAAGAGCGCATTGACAAGGCGCGGAAGACACTCGCCGGGTTTGTCGTTGACGAAATCATTGAGCTTGAGCGTCGCGGTGTCTACGGCAGCGCCAGCCGCCCCGCCTCTGCGCGCCCCCCATCCGCCGCCGGATCAATGTCGTCGTCATCGCACATGCCGAGCGTACGCGGCGCACGCCCGCGGTCACCCAAAATAATCCCGTCGCGGGCACAGAGTCGGTCTCCCACCGGTCACCACAGCCAGTTTGGCGGGCCGACGCCCCCGCGCGCCCCGAGGCCGCCCTCAGCAGTGCGCCCCCCGCGACCCGTCTCGGCGCGCCCGATATCGCCGCAAGAGGCGGCGCGGCTTACATGGACCGCTGCCCAGATCCTCGCATTGAGCGAGATTGGAGCGCGTCACCAAAGTGTGGGTTCGCTGCGCAAGGTGCAGGCGGGTGGACACACGTCGACATCGCCGACGTCCAGGGCTGGTTCTGCTCGCCCGGCACCGCCGTCGGGGCCACGCCCCACGTCCGCACGCCCAGGAAGGAAGGTGCGACCCGTGTCGGCACCCTCCGTGCGGACAAATGGGAACATGCGGCCAGCGTCGTACAAGGACTTTGACTCGACCGACGACGAAGAGCAGCTGTTGGTGGACGAAGATGTTGTGCGAGTGCCACATCCGCCCAAGAACGCGCGAGTCCCTCGACCGCCAGGTGCAGCCACGGGGGCGAGGAAGGGGGCTGCGAAGAAGAGCAAAGGCAAGGGCAAGGGCAAGGGCAAGGGAGCGGCGTCGGCGCAGACCACCGACACGGACATTTCCCCAGAGCGACTTGCTCCGTTTCCAAAGGGAAGCCGCCGGCGCAGCGCTGAAGGAAGCCCATCGTCGGATGGCAACGGCGACAGTGGCGACAGGGGACGCTCACGTGACGTGCGGCGAGGCACAAACAGCACGCCGAGTGCGTCTGGCTCTGACCGCGACCTGTCGTCGTCGCCCGAGCGCAGGTCGTCTGCGGGGGAGGATGAGAACGCTGGTGATGGCGGCCCCACACACCAGCGCCAGGAGCAGTCGATGGACGATTTCGCTCTCGAAGACCTTCCAGACAATCTTCCGTCGCCATCGGCAGAGGCCGCGCAAGCATCCGGGAAGGCTGCAAAGGAGAAGGCGTCGCCCGCACGCAGCAATGATCACTCTCCCGCGCGTTCACAATCGCGCTCGCGCTCCCCGTCAAGGTCACGCTCGCGATCCCCGTCGCGCTCACGGTCACGCTCCCACTCACGCTCACCGTCGCGGTCATCGTCGGCGTCAAAGTCGTCGCGATCACGGTCTCCCTCGCGGTCGGCGCGGTCGGCGTCGCCCTCCCCGGCACGGTCGGTGTCACCTCGGAGATCGCCCTCGCGCTCTCGATCCCGCTCACGCACCCCACCGCGTTCAAGGTCTCGCTCGCGCACCCCACCACGATCAAGGTCAAGGTCCCGATCACGATCTCGTTCGCAGTCGCGCTCGTCGTCTCGCGATCGTCGGTCGGTGTCGTCAGAAAAGGCACACGACGACGAACAGGTAGAAGACAATGCAGGCGATGAGGGACGCGAAGAGGACGCGCAGCCTGCGGAGGAGGAAGAGCAGCATGAAGCGCAAGAGGAGGTGGATGGGCAGTCTTATGAGCAGCATGACGACGACGGGCGGAATGAGCATGAGGAGAACGGTGACGGCAACGAGCACGCACACTCCGCCGTGAATCACGGTGGCGAGGAGGACATGCAGAACGAGTTTGCCGCGTTTGGTCAGATTGAAATGGATGAGCAAGTGGGTGATGGCGGCCGTGACAACGACAGCGACGGCGAAGGCGCCGATGATGGCCGCGAGGGTCCCGTGGGGGGCGACGAGGCTGGAGCACGCAGCAACGCGCACACAACAGACGAATTCTTTGATCAACGCGGGGACGGTGGGGACGGCGGCGAGGCGCACACAACGGGCGGGGATGATGAGGACGCCCAAGGGGAAGAGAATGATAGCGCACCGAATGGTAATGAAGGTGGCGATAATAGGCAGGAGGATGAAGCGCACGCACACAATGACGCTGACGACGTCGACGAGGACGGCCAGCGTGGCGGGGGAGATTTGGAGGATGAGAGCGGCGAGATCGAGCACGAACCGGCCCTCTCTGAGGACGGTCGTAGTGCTGGCGACTGGAACGAGGAAGCTCAGCAGCAGGACGCGGGGGCCGACGACGACAACGAGCCCCAGGAAGAGGAGGAAGCGCAGGAGGCGCAGGAGGCGCAAGAAGAGGAGAATGATCACGAGGAGCATGGTCACTCGCACGACGACGAAGCTCCTCTGGACGACAAGGCGGACCAGCATGATGAGGACCATCATGATCAGGACCAGCAGGCGACTGAGGCGCAGGAGGACGACGCGCAGCACGACGACCAGCAGGAGGCGGAGGAGAGTGCACGTGGCAGCAAGCACAGCCTTGTGGAGGCAGTGCACAATGCAGTAACTCTCCTCGATGACGGACGCGGAATCCACGACCTCGCACTCGAAGCAGACCTCAACAGTCTTGAAACGCTGCGCCTCATGAACCCTGGCGTCGTTGCCGAGGTCGATGACCAGGGCCGTACCGCACTGCACGTTGCTGCACGTGCGGGCCATGTGGATGTTGTCGAGTGGCTTATTGCTGCGGGTGCGAGCCTTCTTGCCGAGACGCAGACGGGATATCTCCCCATCCACTTTGCTGCATCGAGCGGGCACACGGGCGTGCTGGGTGCGCTGCACGGAGCCGGCGCCGACGTGAACGCAGCCGCCCTCGACGGCATCACGCCCCTCCACCTCGCCGCGGCCAACGGTCACGTGGACTGCGTCAAGGGGCTTGTCGGCTGGGGCGCGCACCGGGACGCTGTGTCGACCGATGCCGGCGGCGAGCCCCGCACGGCGGCGGACATGGCGCGAGAGCGTGGGCACGACGATTGCGTGGATGCACTTGGTGAGCATAGTGGCTGAAATGATCGCAAAAATGAGTGGAAAGAGAGCCCGCGTTGTTGGTTGAGTGATGCGCGCGCGCTCTACTATCGCTCCCATCCACGCAATAACTTGCGCCCTCTGCGACCGTTTGGTCGTCTCGTGCGCCGAAAATGTGCCAAAGTGCTGACCAAAAGTGCAACACAAACCACCACTCTGCTGCGCAGGCCACGAGTACCCGCGCGACTACATTGCAGATATTGAGCCCCGCAAGGCCTTGGGTCCGCCAGTACCGCCAATAGACGTCCGCAGTCGCCCGGGGTCAGTGGCTGGGGACGAAACACTTGAGGTGACTGACGACGGCAACACGGACACGTCTGACAGGGAATCGGATCCCGAAGGAAGCCGCCGCCGACTCGGTCGACGTAAGACCCTCCTCGATATGATTCAGGATGAAATTGACGGACAGTCGCCCCATCGATGAGAAGAAGGGCGCTGTGTGCGCAGTGTGCGTTTGTTTTGTGTGTTACTTGCGTGGCGCGTGCGTGCGTTTGCTATGCGTGTGTCTTTGTATGCTTTCTTTTTGCGTGCGTGCGCGTGTCTGTTTTTGAAGGGCTTCTCTGTCGACTATGCCTCGTGCATGTCTTTTCTTATTTGTTGGCAGTCACAATGAGCCTACTGTCACACTACTAAAATGCGGAGTGCTCGCGTTATTTACTGTACAACAAATCTCACTGTTGTGGCGCACTCCCATTCCACATGGTTGCACGCACACGCACTAATTGAAGCTACATTGCAATGTGGATAGGGCCTTGAATGAACAAGGTGGGGGGGGGGCCTTCAGCCCTTTTTCTTTGCACCGGCCTGCTTTGCGCGCAAAATGTCGCCGGGAGATGGCAGGGGTCGCGACTGAAACAGCGGACCAGTGGCGGACGAATCCACACCCGTCACAGGGTCGTCATCTTCCTTCAGCCCCGCGGACCAGTTGCCTCTGCGAGAGAGTGAGAGATGTAGGATTCAAGTCAGTGTCATAGGCGCTGTGCCCATGGACTCCACAAGAGAGTGAGAGAGAGAGCGAGAGAGGAGAGTGAAAGAGTATGTGTGTGCGTGTATGTTGCGTAAAGGGGTTGGATGTGCTGCTTTGACAAACAGAGGGCGTGACAGAAAGGTTAGCAGGGGCTACTGCGAGCAGCATATGATGCATTGTTGCGCAAGTGCCCATGGACTCTCACGCCACATGCAACAGATTAGTGTGAAAAACCACCACACTGTCAAGCGACAGTACTCACCGGGGCACGTCTGCATAGGATGCAGGGTCCATCGGATCAATCCCGTCGTCATTGCCTGTCTTTCTTGGAGGGGGACGCCCACTTCCGCCCGCGTTCGGCGGCCTATCGTATGGTTTTGGTGCTTGTCGCTGTGCATGATGACCCCCGCGGTCACCGCCGCCACCACCCCGATAAGCCCCGCCCGCACCCCGATAAGCCCCACCCCCACCCCCTCTCTGCGGCCCATCGCCAGCCGCACGACCGCCCATGGAGCCCATCATCTGCTTGTGATGCTGCTCCATGCGCTGCTGTGCCTTGAATGCGGCCGGATTGTGGCAGCGGAGGCACACGCCCTCGGGGAGTGGATCCTTCCGTCCGCACTTCCAGCACGTGTCGGACACCGGCGCAACATACAACTGTCCAGCAGAGTATGCGCCATTATTGCCGTAATGTGTCCCGTCATTTGCGTGCGCAGAGGCGGTCGTGTGTGATGCAGCTTCAGTATGACCGGCATGACCCAAGGATGCATCGTCTGGATTCGATTGCGCTGACGCGTCAGTTGCAGACGCCGCCTGCGCCACAAGCGTCGGTCGATCCCACTGCACTGCGTTTGTGGCCGTATTCCAGTAGTATGTTGCCTGCGTTGTCGCATCAACCGCCTCCTGCCATCCTGGAGGGAGAGGTGTCTAAGGGAGGGAGGGACAACAGGCAGGTTGTCGTTGAAGCACTGAGCGCGGCGAATGCAATGCGCGCCATGAATGATGCACGTGCCATGATTGGGTGTTGGTGTGTTATCACGAGGGAAAGGGGCGAAAATCTCTGCAAGTGGATTCTTTCAACGAATGGAGTGGTTGATTGCGTGCACTTACAGGCTCAACGGCAGGCGCGCCCTCCATCCTCCGTCGATTATGGTAGATAAAACAGTCGATTTACGATGCACTCATGCACAATCAGACATAAATTCACACCAGATGTAGCACATTAAAATGCGACATTTATGGATCCTCGGAAAGGTTTCACAAACGAATGGGCGAAAGTACATAAAGTGATAAAGTGCGGAGCACGGCAATGAAAGTGGACTGGCTGATGTTGTTTTTGCGAGTTCTCGGCTGCAAAGTGATGACACTCCGGGTTGCACGTGTTGCCTAATGAAAAGATGCAAAGCGGATTAATCCCGATTTACATTTTATTGTACTTTTATTCGTTCAGCTCACAAAAACTAATGTACATATGTTCAAGTAATTTTGGATCTGTCACATCAAACCCCTGCATTTTTACCACAACACATCGAATCTGAATCATGGCCGATGAGGAGGATGATGGGATACAGTTGAATCTGCGTGCGCCGTCCGTGCCAATTCCGCGCCTTCCCAAGCCGACCTCCGTGAAGAAGGCAAAGGATGCTCGCCAACCGCCAGCTATCAATGGAGTGACACAACGGAAAAGCCCTGTCAAACAGCAACAACAACAACAACAACAACAACAGCAGCAGCAACAACCACCACAAAAGCAACAACAACAACAACATGCGAACAAGGCACGGTCTCCCGGCGGTGCATCACAGCATACGCAGCCGCATTCAGAGCGATCGGATAACGAAAAGGGGGCGCGTATCCGACAACCGCAGCGGGATCCCGATGCACACAACAACAACGACAGCAAGCAGGCACCCACGCAGCACCATCCACCCGCACCAAAGTCGTCGTCGCTCTTCAGCTTTAATCCCGAGATTCCAACCGTAGAGGTGGCAGCTCCAACAGCGGCCGCCATCGAGAAACGCAAGCGAGCGAAGCGCGCGACGCCGTTATCTGTGACATCATTTTCAGAGCTCGAGTTGGAAGATGCACTGTCCGCACACATTGAGACGGGGATGAAGCTCACGACGATGACGCGCGTGCAGCGACTTGCCATCCCGCACATTCTGTCGGGGGTCGATGTGATGGTGCGCTCAGAAACTGGAACAGGAAAGACGCTGACGTATTTGGTTCCGATTGCACAGGCGCTCGTTTCGAGGGAGGAGAAAGTGGCAAGGGCGGATGGGCCGTACGCCATCATCCTTGCGCCGACGCGTGAACTTGCGACGCAGATCTTGGAGGTTGCGCAGTCGCTTTTGCGTCCGTTTCACTGGATTGTGCCTGGCGCTGTCATGGGTGGCGAGAAGAAGAAGAGCGAGAAGGCGCGGCTGCGGCGAGGCATCAACGTACTTGTTGCCACGCCCGGCCGTCTGCTGGACCATCTTGAAAACACTGAGTGTCTGGACGTATCGCGGCTGCAGTGGCTGGTGCTCGACGAGGCTGACAGGCTCACGGACTTGGGATTCGACAAGGAGGTGTCCGCCATCATCTCGCTCCTCGATAAGAGCGCCGCAAAGGCTGCGTCACGTGGTGCCAATGTGCAGACACGCCAGAACCTGCTGCTCTCTGCAACACTCAGGGAAAGCGTCCGTCGTCTTGCGGGAGTGACTCTGCGTGATCCGCTTGTTGTTGATGCAGGGACGGACGAAGTGGTCCCTCTGAAGGACATGCACAAGAAGGGCGGTGCTGCCGACAAGGGAGCTGGAAAGAATGCAGATGGTCAGAAACACGGCGAAGACGGAGCCGATCAGCAACAACACGAACAGCAAAAGCAGCAACAATCGAAAACGCCGCAGAAAGACGCCACCGCCAAGGTCGATTCATCAAAAGCGGCTAATGGGGCGAATGAAACAGGCGACGATGCGGGGGGCATGTATGCAACGCCCGCCCACCTGGAGCAGCACTATGCCATCGTTCCCGCCAAATTGCGTCTTGTGTGTCTGGTGACGTTCTTGCGGCGTCAACTTCGCTCTGGTGGACACAAAATTGTCGTCTTTCTCTCGACGTGCGAGGCTGTAGATTTCCACCACACAATGCTCAGTCACAAGGGCACGGTTCCCGAGGGTGGCGACGAGCCCGAGTGTCTGTTGGGCAGCGACGGCGCGTGCTTCAAGTTGCACGGGTCCCTGCAACAACGGGAGCGTCAGGATGCGTGGCGGGGCTTTTGCTCTGCGTCAAATGCCGTTCTCCTGTGCACGGACGTCGCCGCGCGAGGGCTGGACTTTCCCGCGGTCGATTGGATTGTGCAGTACACCGTCCCCGCCGATGCCGCCGACTATGTGCACCGCGTGGGCCGCACGGCGCGCCTGGGGCGCAAGGGGAACGCGCTCCTGTTTCTCATGCCGTCCGAGTCGGCGTACGTGTCTGTGCTCGCGTCCCACGGCCTCACGGCGTCGCCGATGGATTACGCCGACCTTCTCGAGCCGTCGGGGTCGTCTGGAAGGATACACTCCCGAAAGCGCACTCCAAAGGCTGGTGGCGATGGAGGCGAAGACGAGCACGCGCAGGGGAAGAAAGAGTTCAAGCTATCCCATGACGCCGAGGCTGCGGCAACGGCAATCCAGCTGGAGGCGGAGCGTCTCATTCTTTCTGATAAGACGATGACCACGCTCGCTCGCAAGGCGTTTCAGTCGTTTGTGCGCGGGTATGCGACGTATCCGACGCCAATGAAATCGGTTGGCTTTATTGTGTCTGCACTGCACTTGGGCCATGCGGCAAAGAGCTTTGCTCTGAGAGAGGCGCCGCGTGAGCTCCAGCGCAAATCGCAGTCGAACAACGCAAAAGGGCGGGTGAGCAAGGCGACGGCAAAGGCACAGCTCGTCGACCGCCAGAAAGAGCGTAGGCAAGAAACCCGCCACGCAATGCGCCACTCTGGGGAGGACGGCAATTTGAGTTACCGGCGCGGCGGCAGCGGTGGTGGTAGTGGTGGTGCTGGGAGTGGCAGCGGCGGCGGCGGTGGCGGTGGGCAGACAAATAGAAAGAGGAAGATGGCAGACGAGTTTGGCAATGATCTTGTCGACGGACCCCTGACCAAGAAGAGGAAGACGGGGGGAAAGGGCAAAAAGTGAAGTGCATGAGAATGAATGAATGAACCTCATGGCATGAGGTGACGATGCTCATCAGTATCGCGTCCTTTTTAGAATTTCACTGGTTTCATTGGAATCCGCCTTCTTTAATGTCTTTTGCATTTGCGATCGCTTCTGTGTCTAGGTCTTGTGTTCACCTGTCATCTAAAGTGTAATATGCTGTTGGGCTATGAAGACGTCTCTCGCATCTCAATCTGCTGCTGCCACTGAAATGCGCCTGTGGTTTATGCGGTACACAGAAATTGCAATCACACAAGAATGTATTCCAACTCTGCGATCAAATAAGCACACGTCGAGTGCGTTCAAATCAAGGGTACTGAGCGCTCAGTACCCTTGGTTCAAATGTATCGGCGTAGTCATAGACGGCTCGATGCAAGCCCACTTCATGATGACACCCCTATGCTCAGCCACGCAGTTGCACACATGCAAAAAAGGACACTTATGCCGCATGCTGTGACACATGCACACACCCTCCGGTTATTACATGGCTGTCTTTCCCGCGATGCTATTACCGGCACAGCTGACACCGGTGATGATTTGAGAGTGTGTCAGGAGTGTGTCAGAATGACCACACTCAAAAGGTGAACAGACCCACAGTCAAATGAGAGGCAGTGACTCCACATACCCAATTTCAAAATAGCCATTAAGCACCTCTGTGCAACCCAGTCACTATAGCACCGACCTTGAACAAACTAAAAGTATAATTTGAATATCATTCATTTTAAATTGCGTATGGAATTGGAGAGTCATGGAATGGGAAATTCCCATAGTGAATTCCCATAGTGAAAATTGGCCATAGTGAATTGGCAGAAGTCCAATGGAACGAGGTGCGACTGCGGGTGACGCACGCATTCGTAATCGCAACTTGCACGGTTTTTTGCAGACACAATCTTTTGTGCTTTTGCAAACGGGAACGATTGGAGATTACATATACTATACTCTCACTCTCTTTTTAACCCATGCAGTTTTCGCGTGCTACAACTGAATTCCACTATTATCTTTTCGCTTTGGCCGACTTGTGCACTCGACATTTAGGTGGCTGGTTGGCCTTCGTTTTAAAACGACAAAGGTTGTTTCTCTCTGAAGTGAGGCCACCATTCCATGGTTTCTCATATTCAACCTATGATACTTGCTCTTGGTAATGGCCAGTGATGATGCCGTGCACAGTGAGACAAGTTCACTGTCGCACTGAGCCTTGCTCCATCCTGAGCCAAGTTGCGCGCAACTGCGAATAGCGTCGCCTTCCAACAGAGAAGAAGATGGACAACACCGGCATTGGTCATGGCCGGAAGCACCACCATGCGCACTCGCACTCGCATCTCTCGCATCACTCGCATCACTCGCATCACTCGCATCACTCGCATCATGCGCACACTGGCGACCACAACCACGGCGAGCGGCGCACTTCTGACACTGATGCAACTGCTCTTGCAGATGGTGGCGATTGGAGCCTAAATGGAAGCATGAACAACAGCTCCGACGGGGGCTTCAATGTCGGTGGCGAGAAGTCTTTTCTTGCTGTTGAGAACGGATGGCGCTCACGCACTGCGAGTGTGAATAGCAGGGAAGGCAGGGACGGCGGCGGAGATGCGGGAGGCAGCCTGGACATAGTGGACATTGCGGGTCGCATGATGCGTGCGATTGACGTGCGGGACCGGCGGTGGCTGCTGCGTACATACAGGCAGGCGTTTGTTGGGCGCGAGGCAGTCACGTGGATGCTGACGGAAGGCTATGCGCAGTCGGAGCACGAGGCTGTCCTTATTGGCAACATGCTCCTAAACCGAGACATAATTGAGCACGTGAACCGCGACCACCCGTTTGCAAACGAACGCCTGTACTATCGGTTCATGCCGAGCTTTGTCCGCCGATTCGAGCCCGACTCCCCTGCGACGCCGCACGTGGATGGAGATGTGCAGAGCGTGTGCTCGGGCGGCGCGTCGACTGGGTCTGGCGGGTCCGGAACTGGGGTTGACAATGAGGCCTATCTGCTCGAGCTCCTCTGTCGCATGCGGTTGGGTGTTGATGTGAGGGACCGCAAATGGATGCTGCGGACATATCGCGACGTCTTTGTTGGAAAGGAGGCCGTAAAGTGGATGATTGCAGAGGGCATTGTGGAGGACGAGGCTGAAGCGCTAGCCCTGGGGAATCTCCTGCTGGCGCGCGGGTACTTTGAGCACGTGACGCAGGGACACGACAGATTCAAGAACGAATACCTGTTCTACCGCTTTCTCACCCCGCACGTGGGCACTTCCGCCGACGCCGACGCCTCTCTTGGCCCCGCGGAGGCGCGCTTTGCGGGGATGCCGGGCACCCACGTGGAGGATGTTGCGCAGGTGCACGAAGTGTGTGCGCGCATGCAACGCAACGTGGAGGTCCGCGATCGCAAGTCGATGATGCGTGTATACAAGGCGTGCTTCGAGGGGCGCGATGCCGTGTCGTGGATGATTGCCGAGGGCGTCGCGGACACGGACAGGGACGCCGTGTTGCTGGGCAACGTGATGGTGTCCCAAAAGTTCATCCGTCATGTGAGCGGGGACAGGCCGTTCAAAAACGACCGCTCGTTCTATGTCTTTGTTGATGACCACGAACACGATCACGCCGACCACCAACATCACCAACGCGGCCTCCACAGCAACAACAGCGACGAACTGTCCTCGCGCAACAGTGGTTCTCACTCGCCCTTGACACTGCGCCGTCAGCCTCACGTTGATGGAGGGGTTGAGGAGGGAGGTGCGGATTTTGTACTCGTCGGTGGCGAGGACACGCCGAAGCTGTTCGGGTTTGCGCTTGCCCGCGCCGCGACGCCGAGTAGTGTGCGCCAGTTGATTGACGCCGGTGCTGCGATGGCACAGCGCATGGGCGTGCGCGACCACATATATCTGCTGCAGACTATTCAAAAGAGCTTCACTGGATCAGAGGCTGTGCGGTGGCTGATTTCAGAGGGATACGCCGCGAATGTGCGTGAAGCACTCGCAGTTGGAGACGCGTTGATTGGTGAGCACTTTGCGATTGTTGGTGCACACATGCTCCCTGTGTAACAAACAGTGCGCTGTGTGCGTGAGGTACCTGGGAAACCCTGCGCCCCTTTGTCCGGATGCACTTGAACCGCGTGTTTGCATGCTGTTGTGCGGCCTATCATTTCTTTCCCCCCGGTGTGCCTTGTCGATTGTGCCCAAATGCGTCTGCGATGGCAGACCACAACCAACACATTGCACAAATACATCCCTCCCTCATACACACATACACACAAACGTGCACAAACACACACACACACACACACATATATATATATATTTAATATTATAATATGATACGCACACACACTCCGCAGCGCAAGGAGTCGTGCAGAACATCGGCCACGAATCGCATCACATGAAGGACGGCGACCAATTTTTCTACCGCTTTCCCGCGGCAACAACAAGCTCCGACATCCCGCCACTCGGCCTCGCAGGCGTCAAAAATACCTCGCAGCTGCAGTTACACGCGCCGTTTTCAATCGACACGTGGATCGACAAGCAGCTTCTTGAGGTGGATGTTTTTACGGGCGACGCCGCGGTGACAGAGCGTCTGTTTATGGCCGCAATTGACCGGCGGAGGGGCGTTGTCCCACAGACAGTGCACAGGAATGACGCTGACGCAGAAGAGCCCGCGGCCGTCGACAGTGCGTCGGGTACGCGGAGTGGCGAGGCATCCGCACGGGTGGTGAGTTTCTTTGTTAATTTGATGTTTTATTGTTTGGGTGGGGAGGGGGCGTGGTAGGGCTTGCAATTGGGGACATTGGTTAGAGATACAGCCGCAATGGGGGTATGCGTTACTGCGTGCGTGCGACATCCATCGAATGCGCACATCGGCTAGCGGTCACTGACTGTGCCTGGGTGTGTGGCCACTGACTGTGCCTGGGTGTGTGGCCGCTGACTGTGCGTGCGCGTTTCTTGCATCTCTTCGCCCGGCTGCAGACACCAACAACGTCGAGAAAGCGAATTTCGATTGCGGAGAGTGTGTCGACGGATGGCGAGCGTCTCACCGAAGAGCTTGCACACTCTCTTTCTCCCGGTCAGTTGTGTGGGAGCGTGCTCTTACTCTTGTATTTTGCTATTTGCTCGACTCGTGGTAAAAATCACATTGTGCTGATATCGCCTGCATCCACGTAGCACACGCAACACTATCGGTGTTGTGTTATGGCAGCACTGGGCGTTTCTTTGCGTTATCGCTGTTGTATTGACTCCGTTTCATACCATTTCGCACAACACTCTGTCTGTGTGTTGGCTCAACTCTCTGTCTGACTGCCTTTATCGATTGCCTCTCACGCACTGACATGCAACTTCAGAGGCTTGCGTGGAACTGCTGCAACGCGGCTTCACCGTCACAGTCTACAAGGACGGGCGACAGCCAAAGCGACGGTCTGCCGTGGTCGACACTTCGCTGGAGATTGTTGTGTGTCGGAATCCAAAGACTCTTGGTGTGAAGGAAATCGGTATGCGTGTGTGTGTGCATCGCTTGGTTGGTTTAGTTAATTGTGTTTGGGTGCCCATCCTTGTCCCATTCCACCCTTGTTGTTTCGTTTCGTTGTCTGTAATGTAGTGAAAAGGGTTCTTTCGCGGCTATCTTTGCACTGGTTTCTTGTCTCTAACTCTCCACAATGACATACCGATGCTGCACATGCACATTCCGTACACACACACACACACATTCACACATGTTCTCTGTCCGGCATGCAGTCCTCATCAATTCTATCCGTGAAATCCGTCTCGGAGGCATGCACTGTCCTTCAATGCTCTCCAAAATGCGCGAAAAGATGCGTGCACAGCAGCGCCGCCGCCTCTCCAACCAAGTTTCGACAGCGGTCGACGTGCCGTTTGACATGACTGCTGTGACCTCTGTTGCGACCGCCAACAACGCTACGTCTTCTTCGACGTCCGCAACGATTGCCGAGGAATCCGCCGGCGGAGACCCTCAGGGCGGCGGCGGCGGCGGCGGTGCAGAGGAGGAGCATGCGTCCGAGTCGGCGCCTCTCTGCTCCCGCTCGAACTTACTTCCTCAGCGCTCTGGGGCCGCGCAGCTTGCGACGGTCGGCATTGGCGCGATGGGCACCATTGGAATGAGCGATCTTATTCCTCGCTCGTTTGCCCTCTTGTACGGGAACTGGGAGTTTCTGTCTGTCACGTGCTCGTCGTCAGCGGAACTGACGGTCTGGTCCAAGGGGATGGTGTGGCTGAGTGAGCGCGGACGTGCGAGGGAACACTGCGACGCTGCCATGTATGTGTGTGGAGCGGACGTCCTGTGTGTGTGTGTGTGCATGTGTGTGTATTTGTCTGGAGGCTGCCCTGTGTGCGTTTGTGTGGCGCGCGTGTGTATATTCTAAGTGCCTTATGGGCGAATTGAGATTCTGAAACGTTGGCCGCGCTTTTAACTCAATGCGTGGGCTCATGTAGAATGTGTCTCTAAATTCGCATCATTCTCTCTTTGCACTTTTCACCGGCGACTTGCACTCACACACACACACTCACACTCACACACACACACACACACACACTCACACACACACACACACACACACGCACACCCACACCCACACACACATGCACAATGCGCACGTCCCATGCAGATGGCTACGCAAAGAATGGATCCTGGCGAATCAGGCGTCTGTGGACACGCCCATTGCATATAGAAAGGGCGTTGCTCTTTTCGAAAAGCTGTCGGGGCGCAAGGGCGGCTTTCTTTGTCCCGTCGTGGTGTGTGTTTGCCCTCTACCGGACTGTTTCTTCGTTGTCCGTGTGTGTGTATGTGTGTGTGGGGTATGCCTTTTCTGCTCGCCTATTCTTGTTATATGAAAATTGCTTATGTTTAGTTGCACAACTGGGTTTTTGTTTCCGGCATTTGCAGGAAGGGCCGATGACCTTCAAGCACTTTGTTCGCATATTCGCCACATCTTTCCAATCGAACGAGGTGAAGACTGTCTTTGAGACATATGCATCGGGACGGAGGGGTGGCGAAGGTAACTCCGGAATTGTCGTGATGACCGCCTCGGATTTTACCGCATTCTCGCGGAATATGCAAAAGGTGAGCGATAAATGGGACTTTGTGTCACACGCGCACTACTACGCATGCTGCTGTTGTACTTTATTGTTTTCTGTAAATGTGTGTGGTGAAGTGTACGTGTGTTTGTGACTTTAATGTAATGAGCGTGTTTAGCTGTATCCCGACCACACATTCTTAATGCGAGCAACAAACACACATAAACGCCCACCCATCCACCCACTCACCCACACACCACGACGACCACCAACAGGACCACTGCGCAAGCATGGAGTGGTCACGTGCAATCATCGGACGCGAGACTGGCGGCGGATGGGACATGGACGCACGTGCGTTCTCCGAATATGTGATGTCGGAGGAGAATGGCATATTCAATCTGGGTGATCTTGAGCTCCACCAGGACATGACCCGCCCTCTGACCGACTATTTCATCGCTTCATCCCACAACACGTGAGTTGTTTGAGTTGTTGGTGTTGTGCTCTCCTGCGGAGCCAGTATGAATGATGATGATGCATCACACTCATACACACTTCTGCAGACACATACAAGCGCACACATACTTGCACACACATACACATGCACACACACGGCATGCGACATGCATACACACACACCATACGTACGATGACGTTGGTGTATTTGGCAAGAATGCGTGTTTCGTAACGCTAAGTCACTGATTTAAAATATTCGCATCTTTTTGTGAAAGATTGAAGAGTGCTCTTGTATTGTTGTGGGCTCCAAGTGACAACCAAGTGTCCAAACAGCGCTGACATATTATATCGTCCCATTGCGTGGGTTTGTGTGTTTGCATGAAATTTCTCGTGTGTCAGGTATCTTCTTGGCGACCAATTGCGAGGCACATCGAGCGTGGAGGGCTATGTGCGCGCCCTGCTCCAAGGCTGCCGGTGTGTCGAATGTGAGTTTGTTTGTTCTCATGTCATGCGTATGGGTTCAAAGTAGGAATACACCACACACACACATACACACTCTCTCTCTTCCTCTCTCTCTCCCATCTCTCTTGTGGAGTCCATGGGCACAGCGCCTATGACACTGACTTGAATCCGACATCTCTCATCTCTCATCTCTCTGTTGTGGAGTCCATTGGGCACAGCATCTAAGACACTGACTTGAATCCTATATCTCTCTCACTCTCTTACTCTCTCTCTCTCTGTCTCACAGTGGACTGCTGGGACGGACCTGACGGCGAGCCCATCATATACCACGGTCACACTCTGACGACACGAATCATGTTCGTTGACGTCATTCGGGTCATTCGCGAATATGCGTTTGTCGCATCGCCTTATCCGCTCATTCTGTCGTTTGAGGTGGGCCTTATCTCCCTGTTTGTTACTGATTGTTACTATTTGTTACTGTTTTCTCTCCAACTGGAGGTCATGGGCATAGCACCTAAGATACCTACCGACTTGATTTCTACATCTCTCTGGTCGCTGTGTTGCCTTCGCATCTTTGCATCGTCACGTGCACTTTGGTCGAGATAGTTTATTCTGCATATGGTCTGCGGTGCAAGTTGGTGCTTGTTTTCTTGTTCTGTCGTGCACAGTCTTTTGTGCGCAAATGTGTACGATCAAGGAGCTTACTTTTGAGGAATGCATGTCTAAATGCACACCCACACACCACCCACCCACGCACACCACCCATACGCACACCGATACCCACGTACACACACACGCCGCTTACATTTTACTCCCCCGCAGAACCACTGCGGCGTCGTGCAGCAGGTGGTGATGGCGGTGTACCTGCGTCAGTTGCTTGGCGACCAGCTTTTGACGGAGCCGCTGGACGGATTCACCGAAAACTCGCCTCTTCCGTCGCCACGTGACCTCATGCACAAGATTCTCATCAAGGTTCGTCACGTGATGTAATGTGCTCCAGTGTGCGCTTCTGCCGCATCATATGTCGTGATTAAGAGTGTGCGGCACTGTAGTGTGTCTCAATCGCCAGTGTGGATGGCCGTGGTGGTGTTGTCAGCGGGCTTTTGTGGATGGACGCCCTCTGCTGTCTTTTTTGCGTCAAGCGAATCTGCGAAAGTGTTTTTTTCGCAAACCACGCAGGCACACGGACACTCACTCGAAAATCTACTGTCTTGTGCTCTCGTGCTACTTTCATACGCTCACGTGCGTGCAATCTGTGCGGCCTGTCGCAATTGTTTTTCTCACAATTACAGACGAAAGTACCGTCCGGTCGCAAGGCACCACCTGTCGATCACGCGACGTTGCCCGACTCGGAGTTGTGCGTGGGCCGTCTTATTGTTCGCAAACTATCGTCGAAAGAGAAGGATAAGGAAAAAGAGAAAGAGAAAGAAAAAGACAAGGAGAAGCCGCGGAGCACACGGCTTGAGGTGGGTCTCGAATTCAAGTGCCTGTCCGTCCAACACACGCCCTTGCACGTCTGTGTGTGTGTATGTGCGTGTGTGTGCGCGTCCGCATTAATGGCAGGATTGTTCGTGTTCTGTGAGTGATGTGCGAGTGCAGCAGCCATGTATCGGGTGTGACTCACGATGCGTAATTCAGCAAGTCTTAACTGCCCAACCACAGTGGTCCTCTTTGCCGTCCATACACAGTGGCTCTCTTTGTCGTGGCAACAGCTGTTTTCTCTATATTCTGTCTGTGCTTGTGGAGTCCATGCCTAGGATACTGACTTGCATCATACATGCCTGTCTGTCTCTTATGATTAAGACTTTGACATCCGAATCATACTTATGTCTCTGTCTCTACCCCCCCC
>CALSCR010002612.1:0-10438 GCA_943704495.1 Pigoraptor chileana
GTGTGTGTGTGTGTGTGTGTGTGTGTGTGTGTGTGTGTGTGTGTGTGTGTGTTGTGTGTGCGTGTGTGTGTGTATCTGTGCTTGTGCGTGTGAATCTGTGCAGAGCGAGTTGGATGTAAACGGTGTGCGACAACAGCAGAGAACATCGCATTGAGAGGTCTCGAAAACCCAGATGCACGCCCACACCCACTCACACACACACACACACGCGTACAGAACAGCCTGCACATGCAGCATGCACTCACATACGTAACGCACACCAACACAAATATAAACTTGACCGCCCTGCCAGCACCCACCGCATGAATCCCAAGTCGCAGAGCTGATCCACGGCCTTCAAAACAGTCGCTTTATCCAGCGTTCCATCAGAAGACGACGCAATCATTCCCCACCGATCCTCTGTCCCATTCTCCGAAACGCTAACGAGAGCGCTCGCATGCACAAACTCAAACTCCCCAGACACAACATTCTTGTAGTAGATGCCCTTGGATGTCACAACCGCAAACGATTTGCTCTCTTGGGGACCGTACAGTCTCACTTGCTCGTCATCTTCGATCGAGATGAAGTGGCGCACCTCGCGACCATCCGCGAACACGGTGCTGTGCCAACTGTTGAGAGTATCTTCGTGCAGTCCAGTGGCTCTGCGTGCACACGCGAGTTGCAAAAACGAATCAAATCTTATTGGTTGGGATTAAAGACTAAACGCCCGCGCGGATGCAAAATGGCATCGTTAAAGCCCCCGCGGTAGTCCAACACACTCACACACGACTCAAAAATCGTCACTTGTCCAAGTGGTTGTGATGCAATCAACCGTCACAAAAAACAACATGGATCGCGTTTTCCAAGAGAGAATAAAGGTCGATTCACACATCAATGCGCCAATATGCAGTGACAAACATACCCCGAGATCTCTTCCGTTATGTCGGGGAAGCGCATCCGAACGGGCAGTTCGAGGTTGCCCTTTGCCTCGATGCGAATGCTGTCGCCAGAATGCACAAGCAACAGCTCATCGGGATAATCGGCCACAAATTTGTGGAGGATGCCACATGGCTTCACAAAAATAAGCCACGGTAGGGCACTGTAGAGGGAGAATACGAGTTGTAGTGTGATGAAAAAGATGATCGCCCTCGTGAATGAACGCGAATGGTGGATCTCCCGATAGAAGTTGGGCGACACGCACGCGCGCGCGCAGTCCCTAATCACACTTGCAATCCACATAATGTTCCGGTGTGTATCAACGCCGGTTTTGCCGGGGCTGTTCAAACTAATGAAGTCAAGGAGTACTCGCAGGACGGAGGAGTGGTTGCTGAAAGCGACACTAAACTCCAACATACAGTACGTCTGACATTGTTAGATTTGAAGCAATGGTACTGAGCTCAGTATTCTTGATTTGAAGCTACACAACATAACCCGAAAGCACGGCAGAGCTTTTGACGAGATCTCGGCTAATGTCTAAGACAGTCTGACAGTCAGAAAACGGTTTTGATTTTACCATTGAAAATAGACGAATCAAAGTCAAAAAAACACACCATATTCAAGTCATACGCCAATAAAGGGACTGTGCCACGCTATCTCGGGGCAAGCAGCGGAGGCGTCCATTGCGAGTGCAGCACAGGCAGCCGCCGGCGCGAGTGAAAGCGTTGAGGCAGCAAGCACAGCCGACGGCAACGCAGGCAGCGGAGGCGTCCATTGCGAGTGCAGCACAGCCGGGCAGCGCCGGCGCGAGCGAAAGCGTTGAGGTAGCACAGCCGGCGGCAACACAGGCAGCGGAGGCGTCCATTGCGAGTGCAGCACAGGCAGCCGCGAGCGAAAGCGTTGAGGCAGCACAGCCGGCGGCAACGCAGGCAGCGGAGGCGTCCACGCGAGTGCCGCACAATGCATTGATGTCTGCAAGGACTACTGTCAGAGTGTGCATCAGGGCAACAGAGATGACCCTGGCCGCCGCCAACAGCAAAACCGGGACATCCAAATGCTGCTGAGACTGTCGCAGACACTGGGCAGGCATGGCGATGCACACAAAAACTCAAGACTCAGTCCTAGTCACTACAAAAGACAACACTCTCTGACGCTGTGTGCCGCAGCCCATGAGCGCAGCGCCAAAGACACAGACTTGAATCCCATGTCGCTCTCTTTCTCACATGAAGTTCTAAAGATCGCGTCAGATTCCTAACCATGAACGCAGCTGCAGGGCCCACATGATCATGACATCACAATCAGCTTACAATCATTTACTATGTTTTCCTGGGTTAAAACTGTGGACCGCCGTTCTGATAGTTTCCGCTGACTTGTGCAGAGCTGAAGTCGAAGCCAGGATTCTGATCACGTTTGTTGTGGAGAGGTCATACAGAAAGGTGAGATTAACGGTCAGTGTGTGTGATGCACGTCCACAATTACCAAACAAATGCAGGATGCTCAATTAGCCATACCAAGCTTCGATAATAACGACCGAATGCCTGCATGGCAACATAGATTGCGACAAAAGCACTCACTTCTCGCTGATATCTCTCCAGCATGCTCTTCTTCTCCATCTCGGCAAACGTGATTGCATCGGCCTCGTACTGCCCTTCAAGCAGTGAACGCCAAGTGCTTTTTGCGTCCTTGAATGATTTGATAAGTAGCAATCGCACACGCCGCGAATCCTCTGCGGACAATTCATTCACATTGTGCATGCATATCACGCAGCGGTTCAGTTTTTGCTCATAAAAAAAGAAACACTCGAGAGACGACTTGAATCACGAAAAACTCAATCGCGACACACTCACCAATCGTCCATATGCATTCGTCAGCGACGACTGTACTTGAAATTTTTCCCTGTTATCATGCAGTCAAGATAGACCGACAAAAAAAAACCAAAAAAAAACCGATTGGGGCTTGATTACATCACTGCATCCAATGAACTAATTACGAACATCATCCGGGGATACTCCAGGCCAGCCCACCTCTATTAGCGGCGGTTTTCCCTTGAATCCAACTTTGATGAACGAGGGTTTAATGCTAATGTCGAGATGCGCCGACTTTGTTCCTGGTGGCACATCGACAGTCACGTGCACCTCTTCAATGGTCTGTCCCCACGATCCCCACGGCGTGGCAAAGACAACAAGGCCGCTCTTCTCCTCAAATGCCATGTCTCCAAAGTATGAACGAAAGACTGCACAAGAGCAGAAGAAGCGTCTACTCCTGTTCTACTCCTGTTTTCTCGTTGTTGATTTAGTCAAACAGAACCGGGTGGCCGTGCTGAGCCAGACCTTGTCCTGCTTGGATATAAGTCTATTTAAAGTAATTGGTGTGCTGCTTTATAAAACCTAATATATATAACTCAAATCTATAATTTCCTTTTAAAGTTTGGCGCCAAATCATTGAAATTTGAATTTTTTGTGTGAACAATTTGAGAATATTTTGCGCACTGACGAGAGATCAAAGGCGATCACACTCCGACACACAAGCTCAACATAGTGTCTTCAATCAAACTGACATATAGAATAGAGAAGGAGTCCAAGTTTTGAAAAATTCGCACACCGAGTGGATACTTTGTAGTTATTGTTTGCGAAAATGACCAAGATTCAGGTTGCAAGCAAGCATGTTGTCGACACGTTGCAGCAGCGACTGATGCGCGAGGTGGACAACCACATGCAAACGCGGAGCAGTTGGACGCACAAGCAGCGACGGCACTTCAAGGCGCGCATGTCTGAGGTTTGAGGATGATATTCGCATTGATTCTCACCGTCTTTGTTGTGTGACTCGCTGGATCCTACCTGCATCCACTTGGATTTGAGAGAGGCATTGACACAACACATATCACCAAGTTATTTAAATTCACAGTGGCAATGGTAACTTTGATGCATTCCAAAAAGTTATTTGAATTTTTTCGTCCTTGATGTGAAATCACCACTACACCGCACACTTTGTTCAAGAAGAAACAACACGCATTCGACTGCACCTAATTGATGTGACAATGCATATGGTTGCAGGTGTCCGAGGCAATGTTTAAGGCCATTCACGAGAACGTACAAATCGGAGGCATGGACTGGGATGTGGCAGAGAAGAGTGGGGAAGGTGAGGGGAAAGAGGGTTGACTATGTTGTTGCGCCGTTGTCAACTACTACTCTCTTAAATTGCATGCATCTTTACACTCTCATTGTGGCGTGTGAAGGAGTGTCATTGAGTGCGGCGATATTATTTAGCGCTTACGAAAGGGATTCAAATCAACCAAACTCACAAATTCAAAATCTTGTCTGCAACATATACCACTTTGCCCATTAGGAATGGAGCCCGTCAGCGAGGCGGCGCAGATGCAGTTGACGAATCTCCTTGTTGAGGTCAACACTCTCATCGTGGACGTTGCCGCAAAGCGCAAATCAATTCCCGCAGAAGTGGAGGCGCTTGTGCAAAAGTCAATCGAATCGCAGAATGATGCCGACACTGCGTGCGCTCCGTCCGTTCTTTTGTCCCCTGCCGATGCATCTGCCAGCGGCACGTCCATTGAAGGTGCGGCATACTTGGTTCTGACCGTGTGTGTGCTTGCATTGTGTATGTTTAACCATTCACACATGTAATGACGCTTTGAGGCGTGTTGTGGTCGGTATATATAGCGTGTGAAGAGAGTCTCATTGCAGATCCCGATCACAGCGTTGTATACTAAATGAGCTCCTCTGCGATGTATTGCTGACTATTTGCGTCGTTGTTGCTTCCGTGTGTGTATGTGTATATGTGTGCGCGTGTGCGTGCACTATTTTGATTTGTTGCAGACCTCGAGCGTGTGCTCACGATATGGCAGGAGTCGATGGGCATGCTGGCTTCCATTCGCAAGGTATTTGGTGCATTCGCAACGTTTGATTGCGATTATGTGTCCCTGTTCGTACGAGTGTTTAGTATTAGTAGACATATGTGGCTGTGTGCAACAATTCACCTTCACACACCCGATGCCATCCATCGCCCTGACGATCTTCTGTCAAACAAACTCCACATTAACATACCCAACGAAAACGAAAACAAAAACGAAAACAAAAACGACAACACGCATGATCACAACCTCAGTCGATGCCGGAAGTCGTCCATCGCGCACGCCGCATTGCGAAAGTGGCTGAACTGGGACCGAAGCTGGACGCAAGCACCACAGAGAATGTCATCCGGGAGCCCGCTCCAAAGGTGGCGCTGTCCACGCCCGCTTCTGCCGCCATTTCGCAGGAAACCGCCGCAGGCGTCAACAACGAAAACTCGACTGTCTCTCAGTCGTCGCCAGCGCAGCTGCAGTCCCCCCTCCGCCGATCAGCACGCCGATCCATGATCAAGAACCTCAGGGCTGTGCCGCCGTATATGCGATGAACGGAAGCTATGTCTGCGCAAAAAGGAAGCACACAGACATACACACACCTCAAAACAAATAGCAAAAAAATCACAAACTTCAAATTGTGGCATTGTATTGCACATGCCTTGGGTTAGTTTGCTTTGCTTTGCTTTTATAATTTGAGATTTCATCCTTTGGTGCTCTTCTTTCAGGTTTCAGACACCTCCCCTGTGATTTTACTGCGAGTGGGCTGTTTGTTGTGCGTTTTTGATGCGGTCTTGCGTGCGCGTGTACATCTTTGATTTCCACCACTTTGTCTTCGCCTTTTGGTTTGTTCTTCTCTCACACTTGCGTTGTTGTCGAGTTTCCGTCCGGTGACAAAGTGCCTCCGATGTTGGCTTGAATTCATATATCTCACTCTATCATCTCTCACACTCTTTTCGGAATGGATGGGCCTGGCCTCAGCGAGCGTTTCTGTCTCTGTCGTGAAGTCCATGAGCATAGTACCCAAAGCACATCTCTGTCTCACTTTCATGACATAGCGCCTCCAACAGTGCGACTTCGGCGTGATATTTGTACTTGCGGCCCGTCCGTCACCTGCTTCGTCTTAACCCTTTCTCTCTGTTTTTTTCTTTGCGTGCGTGCGTTCCAAAATGTCTTTCATCGTTTTCTCGTTTGTCCATACATAAAAACATGTACAGGACTCTCCATCGCTCCCAACAAAAACAAAACATAACAGACAACTTCAAAATGAATTCAGATAGACATGTAGGGATGCAAGTATGTGCTTCTGGCGCTATGTCTTTCACACGTGAGTGCCGCTGGTGCCCCAGCACATCGACTCCAAAATGTACAGGATTCAATGTGTGTGTGAGTGTAAAGTCAGTGTTTCTATATCCGTGGGCTGCACAACAATATCCAGAATAGTAGTAGTAATTGCCTTAGGCGCCATACCCGTGGACTTCCATTAACAAGCACATTGAGAAAGAGAGAGTGAGCACAGCACGCATGTCAAGAGGTGCACTGAGCGCATAGATCCCCAGGAATGGTCAGTCAGCGCACACACAACACACACATACGCACACACACACACACATACACACACACACCCGTGAAGGATACCAGCAACAAATAGCACTTTTATCAGACAAATCACAAAGGCACACCTGTGTGTCCTCACAACACAATCGCCCACATCAAACCTGTGGATGACAGCACAAATGCGACGCCGGACAGCGCAACAAAACCGACAATCTCGTTGGCGTTGTTGGTGTCGTCATCGAGTGTGACCACAAACTGCGATGCGTGGACGGCCTTCTTCTCGGTTTGCTGCCGATAGACAAACACGTGACGTGCCGTCTCGCAAAGTGCGGCATACGATGCATCCGGGGCGCAAGTGAGAAACTTCTTCTCGCGCTTGGACGCCTGGACGTACCCGAGTGCACTGAACGTGGCCACATGAGCACACGTGATGCCCCCGTCAACATCGCCGCCGCCTTCGCCGTCCAGAGCATCCGGGGCAGATGACGACGACGGGACGCCCGATCGCACTGCATAAACAAGCGCGTCGACGTTGTACTGTGTCGCAAACCCAGCCATGTATTCGCCGCTGACATTGCATGCAAACAAAAAGCCATGGCTTCCAAAGTTAACCGCGTGCGTTTGGCGGCACTTTTCAGAAAAAGTTCCGTCGGAGAACACAGGCGGAAGTGCATACCGAAACAGGCCGACGTCGCCTTCCGATCCCTCGGCATCGCACTCCTCAATCTCGCGTCCGATGCGGGATGCCACAGCCCCGGGGCGGTCGGTGGGCGCCATGTCAAGGTCGCTGGTGTACTTCTCCAGAGCATCACGTGCAACCGCAATCGACTCGATGGTATGCGTCTCCTCAACGCCATCGCCCTCGACGAGAAACGGCCAGCGCTGCAATTCGCCCGTCTCGGAGGAATCTGCCTTCGCAAGGGTAACCTCTAGAACAGCATCTGACAGAGTCCAGACAGTTTCTGCGGGTAACAAGCGCCCGCCTAAAGCCCCTCTTACGACGACAGAACCCCCGACGGACACAGTCAGATGGGATGGCCGCGCAACAATTGCAACCTCACTCTTTTTCGTTCCATTCTTCACGGGAAGGCGGATCGTCACCTCATCCTCTGCCTGCGACCACTCGTACGGCAATTGAGCGCTGCCATCAGCACCATCAACGCTTTCGGAGACGCCGCCACGGCCAACGTCATCTCCACCTACACTTCCATCCACTGACATTGGTTCCCCTTGCACATCACTCCCCGACACAGAATAGACGGCGTCGTTGGCACTGGCGACCGGCTTGAAGGGCGCGCGTGCAAGCACAACAAGACCATCGCCCTCTGGCTCAAACGAGGCATAGCGCGGCGTGTCCTTCCCGTCGAGCGTCGCGCGGAGAGTGACAGAACATGGCATGCCCTCTGATCCCAATGCAACATCATACACACGCAGCTCTGTTGTTGCGCCACTTCCCAATCTGCCGCTGTCGACATCTCCCGACAAAGACGCAGTTCCTCCCGATGAACCTGCGGACGATCGCATTCTATCCTGCCTTCCGTTGCTTGAAAGCGACTGCGAATCAATCACTCGCTGCAGGACGCACCTCATGAGCCATTGACCACCATGCGCTCCGGCCGTAAGCACAGTGAATGGCATACCGTCAAAGGGGGCGTTTGTCGACGCAATCGCCGTCCATGCATCCGTGGTTGACGTGTCTAGGATGTACAACTGTCCCACCCCGTCTGCTACAACAGCGATATCGGGCGAGGCAAAGTGAAGGGATGGATTGAATGCATCTCGCGTGGATGCCCGTCGTTGGATGCCGGGAATGGCATACACTGCGAATGTGCGGACTGCGAGTTTGTCGTCCTGTTTTTTGTGTTTGTTTTGTTGGGGACGAAAGTGTGTGGCAGTATTATTAACACGCAAAGGCGATTCAGAGGCCATGCGCGTGTACACACGCACATATACACGCACATACGCAACATATATACACAAACTAATACACGGACACACAAACACCAAAAATGGCACATGCAGTACACACAATAGCAACGTGCAATGGCTGCCTGCGCAAAGTAACGATGAGATTATCCTCATTCACCCACCGACAGCGTGCATCTGATGACACGCCATTCCGAGTCAACATAATACGCGTGCGGCGCAGTAGAGTGGGGATTCGTGCAAAGGTGGTTGTTGAGCTGAAAAAGACGCACAAAATTAAGAGAATAGTGCGACGGATCGCAAGCAACGACATCTGCAACATACACGTGCCAACAAGCATAGAAGAGAGTAAAACTCAGAGTTAGTGCCCTTTCTATTTCTCATTCGCTTTCAAGATTATAAATGAACATAAACAACAAAGACACAAAAGAAAACGACCGGAAAGCCATCCATGCATCAATCGGATCCAAAAGCACGTCACGGCTGCCAACCTGGCGGTGGAGCAGTCCAAGACATAACGCGAGGGGCATTGTCAAACGATAGTTTGTAACCCTCAAAACATGCGTTGAGTAGGTTGCGGTCGAGTCGGAGTGACGACGTGTGCGGGCGGGTTGCCATCCTCGCATTGAGTGCAAAAAAACAATGCTGTCTCTGCTGAACTATCGTCGATGCAAACTTTGGCAGAGATGTAGGATTCAATAGGCCACGGACTCCACAAAACTTTGACAAGAGAGAGAGAGAGACATAGACAGAGAAACAGAGAGACAGAGAGACACAGAGAGAGGAAAACAGAGAGAAGAGAAAGAGCGAATGGCTATCGCTTCAAAGATTAGACAACTGCACGTTTTGGAGAAAGTGAATTTCCGGTGGATCCGACTGTGTGAATTGATGACGCAGGCAGATCACGTGATGTGCACGGCCGAGTCATACTCTTTCTTTGTGCGCTCATTGAACTATTGCATCTGGGATGTCTTTCCATCTATTATTGCTCCACCACAGTTGAGCTGTCTCTCTCTCTCCCCCCCCCCCCTCCACCCGCGTGGAAAACGGCCGCGCCCGAAAACAGAATTCTCCCTCGCTTTGGTGTCACAAGACCGCACACTCGCCATGGCATAATCATCCATCAACCCAAATACCCGACTGCCGCACTGTCGCACGTCACGAGAATAGCGTAAACAACAATTACAATTCACACAAACAACGCCATTGTTGTTGAACGAATCGAAAATTGAAAGAAAATGGATAGTGGGGGCTCATCTCGTGTGGCATCTCCTGGGATGACGGTGGCGCCGTCTTCGGGAGCTCCGTCTCCCGTGGGAATTGTTACGTCCCTGTCGCTCGCAGATGCAGAGAGCATCGGCTATGTGCAAGTTGTGTCTCTGTATCAGCGGCTTGCCCAAGAGTACTCGAAGATGAAGGCGCAAGTTGGAGTTCTGAAAAAGGCAGTGTCAGAGGTGAGCCTGTCACATGTTGTGTGTGTGTGTGTGTGTGTGTGTGTGTGTGTGTGTGTGTGTGTGTGTGTGTGTGTGTGTGTGTGTGTGTGTGTGCGTGTGTGGGTATGTGTATGCATTATATTTCGAGTGGCCTTGCACGTGTGCGGCCTCAATCATAACACATGATGTTCCTCTCGTTTCGACCGCAATTGAATACAGGAGCAAGCATCTGTGTTTGGACTCCGCAGCATTGTCCAGGAGAGAGACGTGAAAATACGCAAAATGATGGAAGACATTGACAAGCTCGAGTTTCACAACCAACAGCTCAGCAAGCGCGTTGAGGTTGGTCGTGTGCGTGTGCGGCTGCAGACAGATGCACACAACTGCTGCTCTGCACTCGTTTTTACTCAGACATACCCCGACGCACGCCACAATACTATGCTCAGACGCAATACGAGGGAGTCCTGTGTGTTTTCGGGGAGCCGTTGCATGTCGCTTTAACAAACACATGCACACACACACACACACTCTCTCACACTCACTCTCACATACACTCTCTGTCTCTCTCTCTCTCACACACATTGTGGAGTCCATGGGCACAGCGCCTATGACACTGACTTGAATCCTACATCTCTCTCACACACACAAACGCAAAGAATGACTCACAGAAAGCAATTGCGATCCTTTGCAAAGCAAATGAATCCACGAACTGACATTCGTTTCCTCTACGTATCGGCCCAACTGTGCAGGTGCT
>CALSCR010002613.1:0-24454 GCA_943704495.1 Pigoraptor chileana
GTGTGTGTGTGTGTGTGTGTGTGTGTGTGTGTGTGTGTGTGTGTGTGTGTGTGTGTGTGTGTGTGTGTGTGTGTGAACATACCTCTCGAAACAAAGCAAGTTGACCGTTCGACTAGATCTTAAGGAAGCAAAAGCAAGTTGAACAAGAACAAACTTACGCATTTTTAACGGAAGAAGAGTGTGATTTTTTAAGGCGCGCAAAGCAACTCAACACCGGTGCCACTTGTTTCAGATTGCAACTGCGAAAATGATGTCCCCGCATGGATCGCTCGTCAAGTATGACAACCCTGTTCTTGTCAGCCATGTGAGCGACAAGAAAACACCTGGAAAGGTAGGATGCCGCCGCAATATGCCTGATATGCTGTGCTGCGGCTGCGAAGTCTGTGTATGGCAAGCTATCTCCTTGCTCAATTCAGGACAGAACATACCTTCTTTCTGTATTGAGTATCTAACAACCCATCGCCTGCCTTTGTGACTTTTTGATGTGCTTCCAGACACAGCCTGCAATGGCACAAAACGGTGCCACGCTCAACAAATCGCAGAAGGCGGCCACGGCTCCGTCGCCCACGCGGCCAGGGAAGCTGCCGCCGGTTGCAAACGACAAACTGCAGCAGACGGAGGACATTCTGAATTCAATCCTCCCCCCGCGGTGAGCACATGGCGCCATGCTCTTGTTTGAAATACGCAGAACCAAATGTACGCCAAGCGAGCATCTGTATGTGTGCAGGCGTATCTAACCGTCGGCCATGAATGAATTGCATGTGCATCACAGCGAGTGGGTTGAGAATGGTCAGTTGTGGGTACAGCACGTGTCAAGCACCCCCGCAACCCGCCTCGACGTCATCAACCTCCAGGAGCAGCTGGACCAGCGGCTTCAGCAGCGCCAGGCACGTGAGACCGGAATCTGCCCCGTTCGCCGCGAGCTCTACTCACAGTGCTTTGGTGAGTTCCGTTTAAATTGGTTTCCTTCTTTTCTGAAGTTGTGTGTATATTTCAATAATCCGAGTTGAAACTTGTTTATCGTTTTGAATACTCGGCGTTTGTTGTGGGAGGTGATATTGTCAGGCTTAAAGGCTCGAACATGCAAGTATTGCATCAAGACTGTGACATGGAATGTTCTGCTCGATTTGAGGTTATTCTCTGACGAACTGGGCCTTACTTTCGCATTATTCGCACAACAGACGAGATCATCCGTGAGGTGACGATTAACTGCGCCGAGCGTGGGCTTCTTCTTTTGCGAGTGCGGGATGAGATCCGAATGACCATTGCAGCGTACCAGACGCTGTACGAGAGCAGCGTTGCATTTGGCATGCGCAAGGCCCTCCAGGCCGAGCAGGGCAAGGCTGATATGGAGAAGAAGGTACGTGCCCTCTCTCTCCCTGCAAGTGCATGGACATAGTGCTGAAACGCTCTGTCGTTTCGTGCGTCCTCCTCTTTGCTCTCTACTGTGGGGAAATACTTGGGACATAAGCTGCAATTTTGCGTGTGTTATTGTTCCTATAACTGCTATGTAGCCGCAAGGTATACCGCATATGTCACTGACTAGGATCATTGTTTAATTGTGCTGTTGTGTATTTATCGACCCCTCCCTTTCGCGCCATTTTTCACGCAGATCTTGGATCTCGAGAATGACAAGAAGGAGTTGGAGCGCCAAGTGCTTGAATTGAAGGCAAAGTGCGATGCCATTGAGAAGCGTGAGGCTGAGCGGCGAGCGGTGGAGGAGCGGAAGCACGTGGAGGAGGTTGCATTCCTCAAGCGCACAAACCAGCAACTCAAGGTGCGTTCATTGTGCCGCGTCCGTTGTCTCGTGTGTGTGCGTGCCGTCGTGTCTCTGGTCTGTGTGGTATGTGTGTGTGGTGTTTGCATGGGTCCTGTGAGCCAAGGCACATGAACTGATGCTTTTGCAGTGCAGTGGCTATGGCTGGTTTTTAGCGCTTCTGCACACTCACAGCCTCGATTGTATATGTGGCATCTGTGGGTTTGCGCGGTGATGGAATGGAGGGCGACTCTCTGTGACCATTTCTGACTGTGAAATTTCGTCGTTTTCTATGTGACATCGCTACTTATGCACCTATGCAGACTCAATTGGAGGGAATTCTCGCGCCCAGCAAGAAGTAGTGGCACACACCAGCACTTGTCTACCGCTACGCTTTTCGTCTGTCTTTCATGCACTTTTTCACGCCTGTTACTATGCCCGCCGTTCTTCATCCGCCCCCGTCGCGCTGCGTCTTAATGTCTGTTTTTTTTCGCGCCAATATGCCGCTTGGTTTACTTTGCTTGTCGCGCCCATGCCTTGAAGGCCGAGAGCGCAAGGATAATGAATATGTACATAGAAGGCCCACCCTCTCGGTATGGGCTGTCTTTGCCGCAAATCGAGCTTCTTCCGTTGCTTACTCAAACACGTAGCACTGCACGTAGTCATTGAGTGCGGCATCGTCGAGTGTGTACTTGAGATGCGCTGCGTCCGTGTACACCAGTGCTTCAGTCTCCTCCTTGATCGTTGGGAAGCGGCGGTGGCTCTTGCGCGCTGCACAGCCCAGTCACGTGTCAGATAATGTGTGTTACGTGCATGTCTCCACAGCATAGCTCAAGACGCGAAGGAATGGCACCACGCGCACACACCTTCATTCACAAAGAAGTCGGCGAGGTGCTCCACAGCGTCTATCGCTGCGAGAGAGTGATCAAAATTCTTGACGGGCGACCACTCGAACTGGGGCTTTTCGGGGTGCCACTGAACGCCGTAGATCGGATACTTCTTGGCTGCACACACGCGGCCATGCACGGACAAGATGTCAGCGCAAGTGCGAGTACATAATGTGAGTCCGTCACACTATCGAAAACAACGTTCACAACATGGTGCATGAACACACTGAGGGCACGCATACAGCAGCTCACATTCCATGGTGGACACGAATTCTATTCCATTGGGCGCGACATTGGTCGACAGGATGTCGTAAAACTCGGAAAGTGCAGTGTCGGCCTTGAAACTCTGTTTTACACACAAAAACCACACAAAAATATTCGTCAGCAGATGAAAATGGGGCCGAAGTGTCAACACTATACGGGCCCGAGACCAATGAAGACAGGTGAATGAACACAAGGCATGACCTTTCCATCTCAATTACCTCGACAGAGAGGGCATACACGTGGTTGTTGTACGCAATGGCCTCGGAGGCAAGAGACGTCATGATTGCAGGGTCCGCCGTCGCAAACAGGCGGCTGTCAGCGGCGACTGCGGATGGGGAGGTCACGTACACAACGGCGGCAACAAATGAGGCAGAGGCAACTGCATAGGCGACTCCGTACGTACGCTGCTGCTGAGTGCCATTGTGAGACACAGAGAATGGCCAAGCTTACAGGATACAGTGCAGCGGATGGTGTATGCTCAATAACAAAATGTGCAGGAATTTTAACACTTGCAGCAGATACAAGTGCATCACGCATACCGTCCGTGAAGTTGAGCGGGAGTGACGTGTTGGCAATGTTGACGTCAACAAGAAGATGCTTTCCAGAAGTCGCAATGCTCAGGAACTCAAACCCGAGGCACGTGCCCCACAGCGGAAAATAGTCGCCGGCGTCGTTTGCAGCAATGGCCTCGTCATATACAGCCTTCTCCGCAAGAAAGAATGGGCTCGTGGCGGCAAGTGATGCGCCGCCACCGGGGAAAAGAAATCCGTTGATATTGGCAAGACGTGCCTTCAGCGTCGCAATATCGTCGTCATAGTGAAAAATTGACACGCGTGCCCCCGCACTCTCGAGGAATTTGACGTAAGATGCAGACACATATGACGCCGTGGTGGCGTTGGAAGACGAAAGCTGCGCCTCTTCCTGAACGGGCTGCGTCATAATACCTACATGCAAAGGGGGATTCAAAAATAAGTGCGAGTGGATGGCTTCGATAATTCTATATTGGCCCCCGCTTTGGAGGTGTACTTGTCGCAGCAAATGATTGGCTTTGTAACTGCTCCACTTGAGCAATGACATGGCGAGTCAAAGTGAGTGGAATAAAGCGAAAAAACAATGAAAAGCCAATGCAACCATGGCAAGCTATGCACTACTAACCAATGATAGGGCGGTAGTTAACCTCAGCATTGTTTGCAGGGCGTGCTGATGCGGCCTGGATGGCGGCGGCGGTAAAAATAAGGGCAAGGCCCAGGGGAATTCGCACCATCCTCGACATCACGTCTGGATTTCAATCAAACCAACACAAACTATTCTTCTCTCATTACGCAACCCACAAAGAAGCTGTGAGCAAGGAAATAGGGCGGTCTTCTACTAATGGAGTGTCAAGGGTCAGCATAGTCGCCTCTTGAATCAGTCCATGCACTGATGAACTGACCAATTCGGCGCCGTCGATGTCGGTCGTCATGTGACCAGAGTTCGACTCGTTCTATCCCATTTAAATTGAACACAAACGGTTCCCGCGGTAAATTCTGGAAGAACCCAAATAAACGCACGTCAGAGTTTGACAGATCCAGCCACTATTAGCCTATATTTAGCCACTTCTGTTTTTGGCTACTACTAACTGAGTGGCAGTCGCACACGGAATTATCAAACTTTCCCTTAGCGAGAAGCTGCCACGAGAGAAAGGCCGCTGTGTGAATTGATGCACTGCGAATGAATAAAACACAGGACGGAAACCGCTCCTATTGCGCGAGAGTGCTTGCTGTCCATGGTACCCCGTTCCGCTTCACCAGTCCCATGGCGACGGCGGTCTCGGCGTTGAGAAGGGCTCCACCAGCGGCACCAATCACAGTGTTGTGCGACAGAAGCACAAACTTGACATCAAACAGCGGACATGTGCGCACGCGACCGACCGACACAGTGAAGCCGCGCCCCGCCTCCCTGTCCAGACGCGGCTGTGGCCTATCACTGCATGCTCCCCCATCAAACACCTGTATCGGTGTGGCTGGCGTCGAGGGGCACGCAGCAACAGCACTCCCACGGAACGCACGCAATGTTTGAACAACTGCGTCTGCCGAAGCACGAGTGCGGAGCTTCACCGAGGCGCACTCAGTATGGCCATCAATGACGGCGACACGGTTGCAGTGTGCACTCATGCGGATGCTCGAGGGATGGAATCCGCCGTCAGCCCCGGTCACCACTGCCGTGCCAAGGATCTTGAGGGGCTCTTCTTCCATCTTTTCCTCCTCGCCGCTTATGTATGGGATGACATTGTCGAGAATGTCGAGTGATGCCACCCCTGGATAGCCCGCCCCACTGACAGCCTGCATTGTAGTCACCATACAGCTGTCGACGCCAAATGCATCGTCGATCGCCTTGAGCGCAACCGCAAGACCCGTAGTTGAGCAATTTGCGTTGCATACAATGAACCCGTTGTTGGTATAGCCGTACCGCAGCTGCTGAAGTGGCACGACTGCAAGATGTGCGTCGTTGACAGATGGAACCACAAGCGGGACAAGGGGATCCATGCGATGGTTTTTCGAATTGCTGAACACGGCAACGCCTGCCTTCGCAAATGCAATCTCTGCGTCCGAGTTGCGATTATCCGCCACGAGAATGAGTGCAACAGAAATACACACACAAATGATACCAACGAAAACATAGGCCAAGTTGAAAGAAATTCATCGCCACATCAATGGAAGCAGCTCACCGACTTCCCCAGCAACCGAGCTGTCCAGACCGGAAAAGACAATTTCAACACCCTCAAAGGCGTCAGGGGTGCATGGCTGCACAATCATCGCCGCCGTGCGCGGAGGGATGGGGGTCGGCAGCTTCCAATGTCGTGCGGCCGTTGCATACGGCACACCGGCAGATCTATCACTGGCACCTATCGCGTGCAATTCAAACCAGGCATGTCCTTCCAGCAGCTGGATGAACCGCTGGCCGACAGTACCGGTGCAGCCCAGGACGCCGACGCGAAGTTTCCCCATTGCTCGGGCATACAGAGAGAATCACTTTTCGCGTGTTAAGGGGCAATCACGCCGTTTCGAGTCTTTGAAAGGAGTGCGCTTGGTCGTTGTCTTAATCGAATAGTATTAGGGTTAATTCCTCTGATGTATGCGAAGTTCAACTTTTCTTCTGGCGGCATGAGTTTATGAAAACAGGCGGAGCCAGTCGTTGCCGCAGAGTGTGACTGATGAGGGAAGTGGACTCATCCAGCCGTTTTATCCGCAATCTCGCAGTTCATATTGCCGAGATCTCGGAATTATTTAGTCGGACCACAAATACCTCAGCAACGCCCGCACAATGAAGTGACATTCGGCATAAACTTGGACGATTTTTGATGGAAAATGCAGTGATCTGGTGCGGGTGAGTCTGTGCCAGTCGACCATCGGGGTGCATTTAAAATTTAGTCACCGTCAGTGTTGTCCACTGCGACAGTCATCCGGGGTCCCAATATGCGTCCTGACTGCGCTTTGCATTCTGTCTGTGTGCCGGTGTGTGTCTGTGTGTCGGTGTGTGTCTGTGTGTGTCTGTGTGGCTGTGTGTCTGTGTCTGTGTGTGTCGGTGTGGCTGTGTGTCTGTGTCCATGTGTGTGTCTCTGTGTGTCTGTGTGTCTGTGTGTGCGTCATGCTATGAATTGTGTGCGTGTGCGCATGTCTATTAGAGAACCCTGTGACAATTTTAAGTGCTGCGCAATCACTATCCCAATCAGAAGAATATCACAAAACAAGGCTGTATCAGTGACGGACAGCCTCCGTGTGTGCTCCCATACCTTAAACGCACTTCTTCTTCTCTCACGCCCAGTTTCAATTCTCAATGCATAGAACATGGTGCACTGGCCACCATAATCCTGGCGTGTATTCAAATACATTTCTCTGAGTGCTTCGGACGGCGTTGAAGATGCGGCATCCTATTATTCCCTCGGTATGCCGCATTTTACTCCTGGCCTTTTGCATCACTGCGTCTATGAACCGCGCCCACGCGGCTTTCCGATGTTTCCCTGCAAACGAGACTGGTGAGTGCATAATAACAACTGCATGCATAATGTCCAGGTGTCGCCGGAAGAGTTCTCAGTCCTTTGACTTGTATCTGGCGTTACCTGAAATCGACGGGCGTTTCTAATGTATTCCTGGAATGTGCAGTCCCTATGAAAGCGCAGGCTCCAATTGTGTTTGCCGTTGGCGACTGGGATTCGTCGCGCATCAACGGGTGGATGGCCAAACTGCTATTGGAGGAGCGACTGGGCATCCCCGTGCAGCTGGAAGAGTATCAGGATGCAAACAAGGTTTTTGATGATCTTGCTTCCGGAAAGGTCCATGTGTATCTTGAGCTGTGGCTGCACGTTGACTTGTACAAGAAGTATGTCCTCGATGACCAGTCAGTGTCGGATGGTAAGCTCATCTTGGGTTTTACCTGTGCTTGGTGTCACTGCGCACTTGGCACGCCATGTGCGTGGTTTCGTTTGATTCGCGATTTAATTGACAGTATCAGCACAAAGCTCACTTCAGCTTTTGCATTTTGGGCCCACTGCGCGTCTGTAATGTAATTCTGTACATTGTGGCCTTGCTCTCCCTTACACTCTCTCCCCCCTATGTAACGATGCCCTTGCTCCACTTGCTGTCATGATTGTCTCATGACCATTCTGCAGTCGGCGCACTGGGCGTATTCGGTGAGCCTTTGTTTGTTTGTTTGTTGTGTTAATACTGAATATAAATGGTGCACTCGCACTCTCATCTTTGTCTTTCTTTGCGTCGGTGTTGTTATCCCGCGGCTCACCATCCGATGCTCGTGTCCATATCTGTCGGTTGATTATTACTATGCCTGTCCGTGTGTGCGTGGTGTGTGGTGTGTGTGTGAATTAAAACAGGCCAAATTGGGTGGTACGTTACGGATTACGTCATTGCTGCAAACGAGGACCTCGACAACTGGCGTGCATTAAGGTGTGTGTGGGCGTGTATTCAGTACTGGTTCCTAAGACACTGACTTGAATCCTACACCGTATCTCTCTCTCTGCTGGTGTCATGGAATCGCCGGCTGCTTCTATCTCTCAACTCTTTTGTCCTTCACAAATGCCCAATCCACGCTTCATGATGGGCTGCACGCTTGTTAACTGCAGGTACCAGCAGAATATCGCCCTGCTCCACGACGACGGCCTTACTGCCAACAACTCCACAAAACCAACCGTTCAATCACTTGCGCAAAACGTGACTGCGACACTTCAGTCCTCGGAATGCACTGGAGACGCTGCGTCGGGATGCCCCTCGTGCCGCGCGCGCGTGCAGGCCAACACCGCGTTCCTGTCCAACACGAGCAATACTGACAACGATCCCGCAACCTTCTGGGGCGTGCCGTCTTCGTGGGACCAGCACGACGCCGACATTATACGCAATCTCAAACTGAATTTGCAGCACCACATACTGTGGGGCAATGCGACGGGCGGCGGTGTTGAGGCTGACCTCATCGATGTGGCCACGCGCCGATACCGGTCGCGCCTGCCGCTCATCATGTACTTCTGGTCGCCGCACCAAATCCACCACGCGCAGTCGGGGATTGCACTCACGCGGATGCAGCTGCCGTCGTATTCGCTCGACTGCCAGGCGCGCGCGGCCACGGGCCAGTATAACTGCGACTACGAGATACAGGTCCTTCTGAAACTTGCCTGGCCGCGCCTGGAGGCGCTCAACCCGCAGGCGATGACCCTGGCGAAGCGATTCAGCCTCAGGACGAAGGGTGTGTGCACGCGCTAGATTGCGCTTGGTGTTTGTGGTTGTCCATGTGTCTAATTGTTTCGCTGTGAGGCAGACATCTTTGTGTATCTTCAGCATGTTCGCAATTTCATCCGCATGTAACCGCCTTGTGCGCGCCGAACGCATTCACAGACCACAACGAAGTCCTTGCGAATGTGGCGTACAACAACATGTCGCTTGCCCAATCAGCGTGCGCGTGGCTCAAGGCCAACCCGACGCGCTGGGACGCATGGGTCACTTCATCCGGGGTGGCCACCACCAGTTGTGAGTCTTTTGTTTGTGCTTGCTCTCAGTGTGGTCCTCGCTGCTCCCGTCTTGGCCGTGATGTACATGCATTGCTTATGTTTGGCAGGTGTGTATCTCAACTATTCCAACTTTTTTGCCATTGCGTCTCCTCAAATGAATACCCATTTCTAGCGAGCTCGGTGCCGCTCAACATCATCCTGCCGGTGGTCCTGTGCGGCGTGTTTGTGATTGCCGTCGGACTCATTGTGTGGACCCGCCACTCGCGAGTCTTGATCTACAAGCAGGCCAATCAGTGGATCATCGATTTCAAGGAACTTCGCATCCAGAAGGTTATTGGCGAGGTATGTTCGCGATGATTCTCGCAATTGTTGGAAGAGATGTGCCGTGTGTGTGTGTATGTGTGCGCTTACTTGCACGCATTTGCGGGCACTGTTGTTCAAGATCACTCAACTTGCAATCGCATATGTCTGTCTTCTTGTAGGGGTCGTTCGGGCGCGTATATATGGCGCAGGTAAGCGCATTCGCGCGTGGACTGTCAAGCGGGTGTCGTTGTCTGTTGCAATGTCTGTGCACTGCGCGAACCCATTCACTCCCTCTATTTACTTTGCGTCTTGAATGCTAATATTAATTCGTGTACATCTGTTGACTTCATGCGGAGCAGTGGCGCGGATCCGTCGTTGCTGTCAAGACAATTTACTCGACGGAAATCAGCCTCAGCGGCTCGATGTCATCGCAGCACGGGAGCATGAGTGACGATGTTGATCGCATTTCCACGCCCGCCGGGGCCACCGCTGCGCCGGCCCTGCGTGGCGCAAACGGCACTGCGTACCGCACTGTACAAGGACGCCTTTCCAAGAAGGGGGCGATAGACAGGGGTCAAGATATGCGCACGACCAGCGTCAAGAGTGGCATATTGTCGTCGCCGGAGGGCCGCCGGTCCTCGCGGCTTTCGAGGCTATTTCTTGGGACGAGTGTGTTTGACCGCTCTCTCGCAAGAAAGAATCTTCTTGCAGCAAAGGAGTTTCGTGCGGAGATTGCTACAATGTGGGGGTCATTTGCTTCAATGTCTGTATGTTGTTGTTCTTTTTTCGCGTTACGTGTAGTTTGTATTGTATAGATGTATCCATTTTGATATAGAGGGTACACCGCATCTCCACTTTCTAACGTTATTCCTCCATGAATTCGCGCGATGCCTGTCCTCGTCTTCATGATACGCCTTAGGTGCAAGGTGAGCATCACAAAGTGAAGATGTGTTACTGCAACTCGCTTTTGTTTGTTGTGGATTCTGCTGAGGCTGTTGTGGCTATGGTGTAGTGGTGTGATTGCGTTATTGTGAGGGGCTCCACTCGTTCTCTAATCGATTTTCATTGCCATTCCCAAACAGCTGCGACACCCGAATATCGTCATGTTCATGGGAGCGTGCGTGGAAGGTATGTCATGCTTCACACATGCTTCCCCGGATGCAGTCAGCGAGTGACGTTCACCGGGGCTGATATGCGTCATGCACTAGCATATACTTTTTGACCTGTGTTTTGCAATCTACGCAGTGCCCGCTCTCCCTCCCATTGATCGCCATTAGTTATCTCGCTGGCAAGCGTCAATGTGTCGATACTCACCCACGCACTCCGCACCCTGTTTTGGACAGAGCCACGGCTGGCGATTGTGACTGAGTACATGCCAAAGGGCACGCTTCTTGATTTGTTCGACAACAAGGACGTCGTGTTTGACTGGAAGCTGCGCCTGTCTGTTATCACCGACGCCGCGCGGGGCATGGAGTACCTACACTCGGCTACACCGCCCATTGTGAGTATTCTGTCATCATGTATTAATGTGCACTCTGTTCATCCACTCTCTCTTCCGCGCTCCCCCACCTGCAACAGTTCTGGCATTGTTTGATGGATTTTATTGTCGTTTTCTTTGTCTTTGCAAGGTGATTATGTAACATGCTGATTACCAACCTGATTATCGAATTGGCTCGCGCACTTTGTAGCTTCACCTGGATCTCAAAAGCCCGAACGCCCTCGTGGACGAACACAATCGCGTCAAGGTGGGTCGAGCGACTGTTTGTTGGGCTGCATTCATTTCATGGGATGGGAGAAGTTGCACAATCAACCGCATTGTGCTCACATATGCCCTGCATCCCAACGTCAATTGCAGATTGCTGATTTCGGCATGGCCACGCTGAAGGAGTCTGCAAAGAACAACGTTGAGATTGTGGGGACGCCGCAGTGGATGGCGCCCGAGATGACCACTGAGGGCGAGGTGTCGGAGAAGTGCGACGTGTTTTCGTTTGGTGGGTGTGGAGACATGGATTGCAGAAAAGGACAGGAGCGACTTGTCGTTACAGGAGCTCCGTTGTGTATGGCATATGGACTAGGGATGTGCGCTCTTGTGACGGATGCGACTGTGATGTTGCCGCCAGGCTGAGCGTCTATTATGTCAGTGATGTGACAACGGGGAAAGCAGGCACCCACATCGCCCATCCTTTGCTTGTCTGACCATTGCGTGCTCCCAATGCGGTGGCATATTCACCCAATGAAACACCCCCATCGGCAGGCATCATTATGTGGGAGGTTTTGGCGCGGCACTTGCCATACTCAAAGGAGATGATGACCATGACGTCCGAGCAAATTGCCGATGCCGTGGCGAAGGAGGGCCTGCGCCCATGGCCGATTCCCAGCGGATGCCCCGCGTATGTGGATCTCATGACGGCGTGCTGGCAGCAGGAGGTTGGTGCATTGCAGTGCCATGGTGGCTGGGCATTGGGCGATGTCGCCAGACGAGTGTGTTGAGTGGTGTGTGGCATGTGGTGTCTGTGTCAGGACACGAGTGTGGCATGGGCTGAAGCGGTGTAAATGGTTGTCTGTCTGCCACTTCAGTTGATGAATTGGACTTTGTCGTGGTTGTCGCACGTCGTTTGTCAATGGATATGATACTGTCGCATCCCATCGTCACAAGAGGCAACTGAAATATTCCCCAAACGGAACTGATAATATACTTAACTATGGGCTGTTAATTCTACTGTGCGTCGTGTGCGATTCCATTATCCACAGCCGTCCAATCGGCCGCCATTTTCGACCATCACTGAGCGGCTGTCGTCGCTGTCACCCGACACCCTCCTAGGCCCCGACTTTGTCCACCCGGACGCACGCCACACCCCGAAGGCGCAGATGGAGGTGGCTGCGGTCGACGCCATTTCGTCGGGAATCGATCCCGCGATTGTTGCTGCGTTTCAGAATCTGCTGACCAAGACCGACGATGCGTACCCGCCAACCCACGCCGATGCAGACATATCACCCGAGTTTGAAGTTCTGTAGTCATGTCATGAGGATCGCACAGTCACCTTTGACGGAAGGCTGCGCGCCGCCGCCCTCCCCCTCAGGCTGTGATGAGAGATGGCCGGCGTATTATCAGTATATCGTTTTGGTCACAGACTACGCTTGAGATAACTATCTCTCTGGCCCCGGCTGTTTGCCTTAGTTTGTTGTGGTTTCGCTTTGATTTTCTAGAGAACCCCACTGAATCAACGCTGCAGGCAGCGAATTGTCACAACAGAATTATACTTTAATTGTAAATGCGGTCGCCGGTCAAACAGCTTAATATCCTTATATAAATCCCCAATTCAGCTCTTGACAAGTCTGTCTTCAACATTGATTAGGACTGATAATAATATTCAAACTAAGGAGGAGAGATGTCTCCACGGCGGGAGACCCGTCCCACTCAGAGTGTTCAGTCGCGCATCATTCTACAATTATATAGTAGCTGCGGTTGTCAGACTGATTAAGCTTAGAAGCCGAAATTATAGAAATAATTCATCTAATCGCATAGTCTTATTATCGGTCTCAGCCCGAAACGAAAGCAGATAAAATAATTGTCGTCGGCCGAGTGACCCAAGTTAGTCCAGTTGCGCCAAACTAACCCGAGAATCTCATTGCAACTATTGCTTTGTTCTGACCTGTATTAATAAACGCACTGTACTAACTGATGTCAGTGCTGTCATGTTCCAGCTCAATGTGTACATGTGAAACGCTTTCCGGTTGGCATCGTAGTATGAATGTGTCAGTGTCATGGCGGTCCTTGTTCGGATTCAGTAAAATTCGATATAATATCAAATCAATATAATTAATATTCTTATGTCCGCTCGTGACTGAAAAGTCATCACGTCAGATTCAGCGTGTTCAACTTCAATCTGCGCCGAATGAATGTGCGTATCGCAGTGACTAAAATTTTGGTTCAATCAATAAAACAAAAGTGCAAAGGGTGACTAGTCCGTCTGTGATAGTCGCGCACCGTCAGCATGTGTGGGCCGACTGAAGTTACTAACAACAGCTGCACGACAGCACTGCCACGACAACAATGCACAGTGATAATATATCATCAGTCTGAGATGGTTGCCAATGGACGACCGAAGTTCAGTTGTTGAAACTAAAGGTTACTTTATACATTCATTAGTTACTCGTCTGGCACACTGTCAGTGTGACTCAGTGTGCGGCGCCGTTGGATGGATGGCCAAACAACTGCCGCACACGTCACATCATCATTCCGTCAGTGATTCACCCAAGTCTGACAGGCGCAACCACATCTGATTTAATCCACCAAAAGGCACGCGACGGTCACCGCTATCATCACAGCGCCACCAGTCTCGACTGTAACGGACCCATTCACAACCGCAGAGTACCGACATCATTCACAGCAAATGAATGTGTCACGCTCAGATTAAAGTTTCGTTCGGCCGTAGTCTCTATCTGCCGCCGTCCTCCCAGCTGAAAGTGAAGCTGACGTCCCTATCTGCCGCCATCCTCCCAGCTGAAAGTGAAGCTGACGTCCCTATCTGCCACCGTCCTCCCAGCTGAAAGTGAAGCTGACATCGTCGGCGTCGCAGTCGGCATCGTCCTCAGTGACTGCCCCAGCCGCAGTCTCCGGTGCGGACGACTCGGGCGCAACCAGCGCCTGCAAATTCTCCGCAGTCGGCCCCACGTGCACACTCGCAAGAGTGTCGTCACGGTCATTGGCCGGATCGAGTGACGCGGCGGGGCTTGCTCTGCCAGTGGCACGATGCGCGTCCTGCGACAACTCTCGTTCTTGCTCTCGCTCGCGGGAATCAGGCGAACGAGGTTGAGTTTGTCCGGCGGGTGTGCGAGCGCTGTCGTGCGCCTGCTCAGGAATTGCTATTGCAGCTCCACCGGAGCGATCAACGCTCTCCAGCCCTTCGTAGTGATGGTCCCGCAAGTCCCGCAAGACAATCTCCTCTTGCGAAATCAACATGCGCCCGCCGCATGCAGACGACGCGCTCACAGTTCTCATCCTCTGCGCAGCTGCTGCGCCACGCATCCCGTGATGGTATGTCTGCGGCACTGCCCGCGGCCAGCTTGCAGACAGATCGCCACCCCCACGAGGAGCACCATGTTGCACAGATGCGTCAGTCGAGGGCCGCCATGCCGCCCACGTGTTGTGGAGATTTTGTGCCGGCGCGTCCGTGTGCTGGGATCGTACGAGAGCGGGAGCGAAGCCACTTGCCCCACCGACCGGCAGCGACCCCATCCGATGCACCGGGCCACGTGTGTGGCGTGCAAACGGGCGATGGCGCCCTGCGGACTCAGCGTTGTGCGGCGTGGGTATGACCAGTTGCCGATCGGTGCCACCACGAGGACCCTGCAACCGCTGAAGGTCACGTGCGCCGTTGCTGTTGGTGCGCAGGTGCCCTCCATCACACACAGCGCGAGGCTCACCACCAGCCGTCATCCGTTGAACCGGCGGCGGCGGCGGCTGAGTAGTAGTCTCGTCCTGAGGCCGACTTCCACTGTGCCGGCGCAGTCGCGGACTCGCCGGGACATATCCCTCAAAGGACCGCGACATGGGCGCCTCTGTCATGTGATTGGCGTGCTGTGGGCCTCTGCGCTCGTGGGTGGCATCATCGCGGTGGTGGTGAGTGCGGGCGCGGAAATGATTGTCCATGCGCTCTTCGCTGTAGAACAATCGGCCCTCGCGAGGACTCACGTGGTCGTCGAATCTAACATCGCCGTCCAGCCGTTCGTCGTCGGGGTGACGCAGAGGCCACCGATCCACCCCCGTCTCGTTGCGTTCGCGAGAAAAAGGTCCACGCCCGTCACCATTCCCACCGCAATAACGGCGAGCCACGGCTTCTTCCTCTGCAAAAACTCGGTGGGGCTCATCATCCCACCTGTGATTCTGAAAGGAGATGTGCTCGTGCTGGCGGAAATCGGCATCCCTGCGCTGTCGTTTGTAGTCGCTCTCCGCCCATCCATCGTCGTGCTCAGCGCGATGCTTGCAAAAACTGGAGTCCGTCGAATGAGCGTCCCTGTAGCCCTTCCCGTCGATCTGGGGACCTCCAAAGTGCGCCGAGTCGGGGTGGTGTCGCGGGATACTGCCCACGTAAGTGTCGTCGCGGTGGTCGACCCTCTCCTCCGCAAGACGCACAGGGTGCGGTGGTTCGCAGGCGGCGCAGGCGCACGGTCTGCGCGCACATACGGAAGAGAGAGGGGATACCAAACGGGCGCGCGTGGGCGGCGGGCTGTGTGCGTCAAAGCGCATTTCTTCGCGCAATTCATTGCGACCGTCCTCGATGTACTCGATGCAGCGTGTGGGATGCGCAGTGACATCGCGCCAGACACTGGCCCTGTGCACGTGTCCGTGCACGTGAGTGCGCATTCCGTCCCCAGACCGGTCGTCAAAGTGACCACCATGTGCACCATCGTCCTTAAATCGCACGTCACGCATGTACTCGCCCCTACCGATGTCGTCATCCCCCCGGATGCCTCGGTAGCGGACGTCACGTGGTTCACTCTCAAGCACAAGGTCGGCGCGCATACCAAAGGATTCCGATGGGCTAGGCGAACGCACGCGACCCTGATACGAGAACGAGGGCGCCTCTGTCACGCGATTTGCGTGCTGTGGGGCTCTGCGCTCGTGGGTGCCATCATCGCGGTGGTGGTGAGTGCGGCCCGCAACCTCGCGGGAATGATTGTCCATGCGCTCGTCACTGTAGAACAATCGACCCTCGCGAGGACTCACGTGGTCGTCGAATCCAACATCACGCTCACGCTCCCTCCGTTCGTCGTGAGGGTGACGCACAGGCCATCGATCCACCCCCGTCTCGTTGCGTTCGCGAGAAAAAGGTCCACGCCCGTCACCATTCCCACCGCAGTAGCGGCGAGCCACGGCTTCCTCCTCCGCTGCAAAGACTCGGTGGGGCTCATCATCCCACCTGCGATCCTGAAAGGAGATGTGCTCGTGCTGGCGGAAATCGGTATCCCTGTGCTGTCGTTTGTGGTCGCTCCCCGCCCATCCATCGTCGTGATCAGCGCGACGCTTCTGTTGCAGATACATGTCACGCGCGTCGTCCAAAGGGGAGTCACCATAGTGACGCGGCTCCCCACAGGCCTCTCCACTCACATGCCTGCGCACAATAGCATCTTCTCGCATTGAGCTACTGTTCGTTCTCTCGTCGGACAGGGCGGGACTGTCGACGCACCTGCTGGAATACCCCGGATGCCCACGAAAATCATCATGGACTGCTCGGAGTTGCGAGTCCCTGGCCGGAGATTGAGGCAGTCGCGACACAGCTTGCGCCCGTTGTGGCATTGGAGAGCGACTGCATTCAAATTCCAAATTAAATGTCGCGGGTGTGCGGCCCTTCGTCAGTGCTGGCGTATCCCTGCAAAGCGCGGCAGACCGTTGGGTTGATGGTTGTCGCGGCTGCTGCGAATGCCTCGGACGTGCCGTCGGTGCTGGGCGCGCGCGAGGAGACGAACGACTCGGCACCGTCGGTGCCTGTGCCTGTGCCTGTGCCTGTGCCTGTGCCTGTGTGTGTGTTGGTGCGTGTGCGTGTGTTGTCTCGGCGTCCGATCCGGCATCTGCCCGTCGCGCATTCAGTCTGGACAAAGCGATGCGAGCCGCTTCAGCGGCAGCGGCACTGACTAACGATGCACGGTTGGGCGCGATCGGCAGCGACTGCTTTGCGTCACGTGGGGCCTCATCTGCGCACGTGACCGCGCCGGTGGCTGCAATTGTGGCTGCGACGCCGGGTGGCTGCTCATCAGACAGGGCATTCGCCGCTCTTTTGCACTTCCACGGCGGAGGCGGACCCGGACCTCTTTTCTTCCACAGCGCCACGCGTTCCTTTCTCTTCCACGACGCCGCAGATTTACGCGCCCTTGCGCCTGCATGCAATGCCATGCTGTTCTTTGCGATCGAACGGTTCGGATGAGGCGTGTATGCACACAACACAGGCTTGGCTGCTGACACAGAATCGGCGCCGCTGTTCTCCTCCGGCGCGCGTTCGCTCTCGTCATCGTTACTGCTGCCTCCGTTGGAATCCAGCGAGGCAAATGGATCACCACATGCAGCACTCTGATCCTCGGTGGACTCGCAAAACATCGACGCCACAGGAGCCACAGAGTCGGTCGCCGCATCTACTGCAAAGTACGCGTCTGAATCACTCAGTCGACTCGATGACATGAGCGTGCGCATAGTGCTCTCCGTGCACGCCGGGATAACCTGGTGGTGAGGTCCATCGCCCGCACAATATGCGTCGGCCATATGCACCTCACGCACTGCAAGCGACACATCGGTTGGCGGGAACAACGGCGATGCAGCGCAAGTGAGGTCCGATTCCGAGCCACTTGCGCCGTGGATGGCCGAGTTTTGCGTGCTCGACGAGCGGTCCGCCTCCCAGTCAGTGTCGCCATTCTGCATGCACAAATCACACAAAGCAAGGGACACACATGGCACACTTAATTCTGTGCATGGCGACTTGATCGCACGGAAGTGAGCATTAATCCACTGCATTAACACATTCACACATCAGAAACAGTGCGAGAGTGTCTCAACACAACAGCCTTTTCTCCATGTGCCTCTTTTTCAGAATCGTACCTTGTCGCCTGCTTGTATAGTGTAGTTTGCAGATCGCTTCGTGATTTCATGGAGATCGCCCATAGTGCGAAAAGTCGGATCGGTGGCGATGGACGACGCATTGGCCAACACCTACGACGAGTCACCACAATTGCGTATGAGCACCCTATTGAGGTCGGATGGGCCACAAGGCAATCCACATGCACGCACCTCTTCTGCGTCCCTCTTGATCCCCGATTCACTCATGTTTTTCCAGGATGTGTGCTTTATCAGCCCAAGGATCCACACTGGCGGCCAATACAAACCGTCGGACTTAAGCGGAGCCCGCCCACTGATCAATTGTACATAGGAGGTTCCAATGGCCGCCCCACACGTCCGAGAACTCACACAGCACCGAGAAATATATCCGGTCTCATTCGTTTTGTGTGCGAGAATTAAACCAAAGAGCAGAGGGAAGCTCAGTGGATGCTTACTCCGCAGTGAGGATCTCGTCCACGCCTTGAAGATTCAGTGGAATAATGTAACGATCGCCATGAAGCCCTCAAACAAACACTTCATCCGCTGTCCACACAGATCGCAAACAAAGAATACCACGCACATATAACTCAGCGTAAGAAGCGCAAAACGATAAATGTTACACAATGCACACGCGCGCACGCACGCGCACAGTGAAGGCAGAGCATGTCAGTGTGCTGGCTGCCTGCCAAACTCAGTACAGTGACATCAGCCTCAGTAGTGTTGTTTCTGTGTTGACCAAATCTGACTATGGACTTTTGTATGGTTGTTGTGTTACGCTTATCTACGGGATTTTGTATGGAATTTCTTTATGTATGGAAATTGACAGATCACGTGACAATCATCCCGTGTTGACTATGGACTTTTGTATGGTTGTCGTCCCAACAGATCACGTGACTATCGACTTCCACGTGACATGAAGTCCAAAGAACTGAAAAAAATGTTATAGATGCTCCCGATGTATTAAGCTTAGTGGCCGCACACACCTGATACCCTGCACGTAAACACAAATAGCAGCAGACATCTATGCCAACATGGCGTCCTGCTGGTAGTTGGAATGTACCGCCGGTGCGGGGGCTGCGCACGTGAGGTCCCGCAGACTGGCGCCCATCAGCTGACGCACGGCGTAGCATGCGTTGGGCCGGTGCGCACGTGCCTCGGGCAGCCGCATCACCCGCAACAGGTGCTGTCCAACGGGCGTCGGGGCTGTCCGCCCGGCGTCCCCGAGGTCACCAACCCAGTCCATGTCCTGTGCAGACACCATTGCCGGCAAATTCCGCCGCGCGTCGGTGTCATCCTCCCACAATCGAGTGCTATTCAATACAATGTAATGATAGAGTGGGACGTCGATGTGGTCCGCACGCGCAGAGTCGGGGTCCGACAGTCGCACCTGTCAGTTGGCCGTGGTCGGTTGTCGTTGAAAGTAGTAAAAATCAGCAGAGGGAATTGAATTTTGACACTGCAGATTGCTCAACGTGCGCAATAGAAGTGAATGATTGCCAGTTGTGTCACACACCATGAAGAAGACCTTGTTCTCTGCAATGTGGATCGCGGGTGCGCCGTGCCGAACGAGCGGGGCGCTACTTGCCACCGACAGTGGATGTGGTATGGACAGCAGCAGGCGCATTCGTAGCAGCCGAACACCGTCCGACGGCGGTTGCTGGGCGACCGCAGCGCATGGTATTGGATATTATCATATGCAGTGATGAGTTACATTTAATGTGCATCCATGGGGCATTAATGGGCATTCATGGTCCAAGCACTGCATATTGTGCATGCGCAGCAAGTAGACGCGATCTTATTACTCGACCTCAACGAAGGCCTATTCCTATTCCTAAGCTATTCACCGACGCCCCACACACCCAAACACCCACATACCCACATACCCACACCCTACACACCCACATACCTTCTCCAACTTGATCAGCCTCACAAAATCGGCCAAGAGAGTATTTGGCAGTGAGAGCATATTGAGAAATGCGTCCACGCGGCTGCTGTGATAGGGTGCCCCGGCAACCTGTAATAACAAAGAAATAATCCATACGGAGACCCCACAAGACACGAAAGGCGGTGCTTTTTAAGGAAACGAGCGGCGAACACACACCAGATACACAATTGTGCGTATATATACTCATGCCGCATCCCTCCAACATTCTCATAATATAACACAAAGTAATATAGCACACGTCTACCCACGCGAGTGCGCAGAAAGTCGCGCAGCACAGCTGGAGAGTCTTCATCGAACCCGCCAGACTCGACGCCTTCAGACTGAAAGTCAAGCGAAAATCCCGCGTTTGCAGAGCCCCCGCCCCAATCACTGCGCACGGTCATCTCAAGGTCCAGCTCAAACGAGTCTGTCACAAACAGCCTGACATCCGCACCATCGCAGCCGATGCGCACAGATGCGCCGTCAAAGTCAACCGACGGCCGTTTCTGTTGCGCAGACACAAAAACAGCAAAGAAGTGAAGACACACACACACACACACACACACACACACACACACACACACACACATGAAGCAGAAGGGATACGTAAACGACACCAAGTTGAGTAAAAATAACCTGACAGATAGGAGACACTGTGCCTATGGACTACTCGGACACACACAAACTTGAAAATAAATATTGCAGACGCGCTCACCTCTGCACTCTGTGGGCGTCGATGCACACACACACGCTCCCATAGGTAGGCAACGCCGAGCATGTGGCGCAGGCGATCGACACATTCCAACAGGCGCCGGCACGTGACGACACAGCCCTTGCGGTCGGCGCTTCCGCTGCTGACATGCACTGTACAGCCATCAATATTTTCTGCGAGAGCTCGGAAGATTGCATCCGGTACTGACTTACGTCCGGGCCTTGAGTTTGCGTCTACGAAAGCATTTTGAAACAGAGGAAATGAAAGAATGAGCGATATCATACGATCCGCATCCACCACCGATCGATCGAGAGACCCAGACAAACAGCACCCATCCCACCCAGCCAGACACGGCAACCCCCCCCCCCCTCCGCGCACACGATGACGATGGCCACACAACAAGGGCAGAAGCATTGGGAAGACAATCGAGACCCAACTAACTCACCCGAGAGAGCCGCGAGCTCAGGCGTGAGGAAGTTAAGCTGCAGCCAAAACCTACGAAAAGGGCAGTTGATACGACCGTCACTGGTCAAGGGCATCACACGGAATGCAGAAATAATGAGCGCCAACACAGAAACACCCACACATTTGCAAAAGACAGTGCGACACCACGACACATATTTCGCAATATTTCGTTCTTTTTTTGGGTGGTAGAAGGTTACTGCAGCATGTTGGCGGATACGTGCTTCGGAAGCAGAGGATCACAGAAGTCGACGAGCGCGGCAGGACCACAAAATCGGTGAAAGAGAGAGCGCCGTCCGTGTCAGCGCTTTGTGCATTCGCCGCTCTCACACCGGGCTCCGTCTTGCCCAGCGCCGACGACGCCGCGTTGGTCCACCGCGCGCCTACGAGACCCGCGACAAAGTGGAGCGGCTGCCAAGAGAGAATAAGCAGCTGGCGATGCATGGGGAATGCAACCACAGACAGACGGTTAGGTCACGTGTGCACGCCATGATGTGATGCCTCGCATTGACACAACCATATATGCATGCAGCGCATTATCGTCACTAACATAGGGTAGTGATACATCTCAAACCCAAAACACATCCTACAGTCCAGACACACACACACACATACACGCACATACTATGCAAGACACACACGCTGCAGCATAAAGAGCAACAAACAACAATACCATAATACCACCAAAAAGCAACAAGAACCAATAAAAAAGGAACATGAAACAAGAAATAAGAAACAACAGCAACGCCAACAGACCCGCATCATATCTCGAATGTCCAATCGCCGCAGGAATTCGCGCTCGACAAACGGGGCGATCGGGGTGTGGGGGCTCTGCAGTCCCTCGGCGCACCCGACAGCAACACGGCCTCCCGTAGCATCCTCATCCACGTCAAATGTCACTGCCTGCGATGCCCATCCGGGCCGGTAGTACACAATCCGCAAAGAAAAGAAAGACACGCGGGACACGCGCACAGACACATCCCCAAACGCATTCTCCGTCGCCAGCGCTTCCACGTCGGCTGCCAGGCGAGCAAGCAAGTTCACGCGGCGCCAATCGGCGGCCAACCGATCCCCCGCCCTCCCGAATCCCTCGTACACCAAGACGAGTGCGCGTGCGGGCGCGTCCATGGATGCTCTCACAAGCACGGCGTTGGCGGGGCGGTCGCTCCGGTGGCTTGCCGCAGCGGCAGTCGCAACAGACGCCCCCAGAAATTCTCCGTAGAACGCTGAGGGGGGACGCCGGACGAGGCCCACGCGCACGTGCCAGCGGGCAGATCCACCCGCCACCACTGTCACGTGCCCGTGCGCCGGCCCCAGCCACTGGTTCGCGGGGCTTGAGGGCGGCGTCAGGCGGTGCAGTTCCAGTCGGGGAAGGCACAGTTCGCCGCCAACGCACGCCTCGGTCGTCTCCCACGACACGCAGTTTCCAAACACGTCAGAGAGCTCGCGGGCAACTATTGAGAGTGGCACGTGCACGAGTGCGAAGCTAAGAGCGCTGCTCAGCAGCGACGCTGCAGTGGGGCGATTGCCGCCACCTTGTTGCAATCCGTCTCCATCGCCGTTCGCACTCATCTCGATTCGCTGTCGTTTTGCGGGGTTTTCGCCGCTGTCTTCCACATTAATGCTTGCAGATGCAATCTTCAGATGCACAGTGCGCCTTAGCATGGCTGCGTCATCTCCGGCGGGCTCTGACGTGTCGATGACCGAATATGCTTGCCACGCATCTGGTGCGGCGAGATCCACCGCAAGCACGTGATGTGGGTAATGCGGCAGTCGGAAGCGGAGTCCATCCGCTACGTGAGAGGCACGTGTGTGCCCACCACCACCACCGGCGGCGGGAGCAGAGGGAGGCGCGGGTGCCACATCGAGTCCAAGCAGTGCCCCGACGGCCTCGCACCGCTTCAGAAGAAGATGGCGTCGCAGTGTTGTGACGACGCCATCGATTTGCTTGAATGCGCCGACAGACCCGCAGTTGCTGCGATTGAGCTTCTCTTCCGCCTCGGTGACAGCTGCATCCACGGCAGCGTCATTGCGGTTTGTTCCGGCCCCATGTGCAGACGCGGACACATCCGGGGCGCCACCCAGCCTCGCCGCAACCTGTCCACGTGTGGCGTCAGCGTCGGCGACAGAGAGAACAAGGCGACCCGACCGGATATCCGTCGTGATGGAGAGCCAGCAGCGACCGTGAATGCGCACGGACAGATGTGCGAGCGAAGTGGCGGGAAGCGAGTCTCCCTCACGCGCGCTGGCGTTATCGGACACTGGCGGATGATAAAGGCATGGTGAGGGAGCGCGTCAGCGTCTTAGACGCAACGCCCATGGACCTCTACAAAGAACATTGCGGGTCTCGTGAAGAGGCAGGTGGCCGCAAAGACAGCATGGTTCGTGCACGCATACGGCAGTGCAATTACCAGCCACCAGACATTATATTCGGCATAGGTTGACAGGGCGCACCCCTTCATACACGCACAAACCTACCAATACACACACAAAATGCACACGCCCACACCGACAGACACACACACGCACACCGACAGAAGGCACCTACCAGTTGCCAGTCCATGAGTAATGCGCACATCATCTCCTGCAATGGCGCCATGTGCGTCCCCCGCAACCAACGCATCGCGAAGACGTTGAATCTTGTCCTGCGCCTGCCAGTGTATTGCTCGCATGAGCAGGCCCTCAACCACGGCGCCCCCCGCCGAAGCAGGAATCTCCAACACAACATTCTCTCCCGTCGCCACGTTTGTCACGGGCGGAGTCATACGCACGCCTAGCCTGGTGTCGCCCCGGATGCGTTCAAGAGAGATGCGCAAGCTGTGCTTGGGCCGCAGTGCATCCGGGGGAGCGTTGGCATCCGACTGCGGTTGGGCAGACTGAGCTTGCGCTTGGGCGGCAGACGAGCGTCCACTCGACCCGCGACCGCCGCCACTCGTATCCCGCGCATTCGAGGCGGCCTGGGCAGACGCCGGTGTTGGCCTGCATTGAGGCATTCGCACACACGCACACACGCCATAAACACACCAAAGTGAGTACGAAACACCATGTGACTTGCAACAACAAAAATAACAACAACAACAAAGAGGACAACAAACAGTCATCAAAACATCCGAGAATCAAGAAAGCCAACCCACCCCCAGTAGTGCATGGTGAGATGCACGCCGGGTGTGTACTCGACGCGCGCGAGTTCAGCCCACAGCCCCGACTGCAGAGTGAGTGCGTGTGTTGACATGAGCGACAGGCGGAGCGACAGACAGAACGAGTGGAGAACGGCGTGCACCTCGGCAAGCGACTCTGGCGCCGCAACAAGACGCACGCGCTGCTGCACGAGCCCTCGGAGAAAGTCCAGCTGCTGCGGGGAAACCAGGTGACGCGCGCCTGTGCACGTGCGTTCCCGTTGTGTTGCATGCCATTCAGTGCGATTTGAGAAATACTCAGTTCCATGTCATGCGATTAAGAGCACACAGCACTTCTCACAGAAAACAGCAGTAAGACACACACGCAGATGCACATATGCACAATCATCGCCATCGCACCTACCTCATCATCAAACAACACGCACCCCCC
>CALSCR010002616.1:0-38166 GCA_943704495.1 Pigoraptor chileana
ACACACACACACACACACACACACACACACACACACACACACACACACACACACACACACACACACACACACACAAACACGCACACACACACACACACACACACACACACACTAACACTAACACTAACTCACACACACACTAACACACACAAACACATACACATACACACACACACACAGAGATTATTGATCTTGTTGTTGTTCCAATGATGTCACTTCGTATTTGAACTATTGCTCGGGAGACCGAACATGCTCACAATACTGTATCGGAGCAACCTTCTATGCTATGTATCTCAATAGCAATGCCACATTTACAATAACACTGCAATGCATACCGATCAAACTTACCATCCACAACATACATACAATATTCACGACATAGACGTGTGCGCATTGGCCACATAACACATATATCACTTTCACACTTAAAAAAAAGTCACACGCAGAGAGGGGTGGTGCTTACCCGGGCTGCCTCCAGGGCCGCGGCATGGAGTGGCGTCAATACTGATTCGGGAATCTGTTTTCTCATTGCCCTGTATTCTTTTCTCATTCAGATGTCAATAAGCTGGCGTCCAGCCAATATTCGTTCAAATTGGGTTCGCCGCAGCTCGAGCAGCTCCGATCACGGTGAGGCACTCCACATGTGCTCTGCCGCTTTATGAGATATCTGACTGCTGATATCGCCGCTGTCTCTGTGGCATCTTTTGATTCTTGGTAATACCATTGTTTGATAGTTTTTACCTCTTGTGTTTATGCACTTTTCCTCGCTGCTGCATGATTGCCTGTGCGGGTTCTAGTTGGCGTGCAACTTCTTTGCACTAACTAATTAACTAACACCCACACGCACTCTCTGCAAACAACACGGGGCACGCAGTGGACCTGTTGAATACGGCATGTTTGTGCGATGCTATCCGGTCAAGCCGCCGTCGACACCGACTGCGGCGACAGACATGTTTCCCGCGGGTTCGATACTCCATGTCAACGGGACCATTCATGACAAACTCGTGAGTGGGGCTGCGTTCGGGATGCCGCCAACGGTTTGTGACTCTTTTTTCCTCTTCTGCATCTTGCATGTGTGCATATCCATCGATGGAGTGTGCCTTTGTTTGAAATACGACACACATTAGATAAAACACTCACTCAGATACTCAAAACAGACTCAAACACTTAACAGCTCATAGCGACATACACACAAACCCATACTGTGTATTTGTATGATGTCTTTGTCACATGCACGACAACGAGTGCGCATGCCCACAGAACACGCGCACGCAGCGAGCCGACTGGGTATGTAATCCTGTCACCTTCATTATTTCAGCATGGCAGTAACGTTCTCCCTTCCATCCACTCTGTCTCGCAGGCACATCAGCGAAAACCGCCGACATATCCGCTTGAGATCACCCACCTCCTCCGTAGAATTCCTGGAATCGAAAACGAAATCGTATTTCTCAATCGCGGACGAGACGTGAGTGCATTTCAGATGGAAATGAAAGTCCTGCATATACATCTCTTACTCTCTCAGTCTCATATCCTTACACTTTTGAGTTATTGCTTTTGTATTTGGTACATTCGATGCATGTGAGTGGGAATTTTGTGTGTGCTGTGCTGTGTGTGTATGTGTGTGGACTTGCTGTGAAGAGGTCTCGATGTAACTCTCTGCTTATGAAAAAGATTTGGTGACTCACTCGGCTGTTGTTTGATTGCTAATCGCTCATTCTGTCAATTCCTTCCACTCTGTTTGTGCGCATTCATCGCCGATGCGTTTCAATGTGCGTCTGTGTGCAGTCATGCTACTTTTCGGTTGTCTTTGTCAAGAAGATCAAATCGGACGAGCTTATATCGCGACTGAAGCAACGGGCGGTAAAGAGCAAAAAAGAGTGTCTGGACTCAGGTGAGATCGGGGGAAGCGGGTGGCGAGGGTCGGTGGGGCGTTACAGTTGTAGCAGACGGGACAGAGATATTCCCATGGGAATTGCGTCATACACACTGTGGCGTTTCTTTTTCGATTGTGTCAAAATCAAATAAGTATTCATCTGAAAAAGAAGAAGAAAAGAACACTCAGCATGCGAGCGAGCCAATGCCATAGCCCACGCTCACTCTTTACCAATTATTTCCTTTATTTGCTTTGAATGGATGACGGCAGTGCTGAAGATTCTCGATGTGTCCAACCACGACGTCATTGTTGCATCGACGCCGAAGTTCAGCTTGCTCTGTCCAGTGAGTGGGCAACTGTGTTTGCGCCTGTTATATTTGCCGATTTTGTGCCGTTGTTTGTTCTCGACTGTGTGCATGTATGTATATATTTATATCTCTCATTCTCTCTTGTGGGAGTCCATGGGCACAGCGCCTAAGACACTGCTTGAATCCTACATCCGACATCCGACATCCGACAACTCACTCTCACTCTCTCTGGCTCTCTCTTGTGGAGTCCATTGATCACTAACTTTGAATCCTACATCTCTCGACTCTGCTCCACCCGTTCACACCCTGCTTGTCAAATGCACAATGCCTCTGCAGTTGAGCCGCGCGCGCATGCAGCTGCCGGCGAGAGGAGTCGACTGTCCGCACGTGCAATGCTTTGACGCCGTCTCGTATCTGATGATGAACGAGCGCAAGCCGACGTGGGAGTGCCCCGTATGCGAACGGCCCACCCCCTACGAAAAGCTCTACGTTGACAGGTGGGTTGGTGGGAGTTGCACGTGACATCCGTTTTTCCATGAACGAATGTTTGCGTTGGAATTCCCTCTGGTGCACGTGACCTGCTTTCTCTGTTTTTAATATGGTCGTGCCTCTCTTGCGTGTGTGTGGCGTGCAGTTTCTTTGTTGATCTTGTCAAAGAAATGCCCGAAAACGTCAGTGAAATCGAGATTAGCGAATCTGGCGAAGTGACGCCTGTCGCAGAGGATGAATCGATGCAGGAGAACGACGACGATAGCTCCAAAGACATTGTGGCGGTGGATCGTGAGTGTGGCTTCTGCAGTGTTTTTGTGCGACATCAATCATTGTGCGTGGCGGCTGTTTTATGTCTGTCATTGAGTGGCACACGAGTAAACAGATGCATGTGCTCTGCTTAACGCATCGCGTGCGTCACGCTTTCGTGTGTCAGTTTCGTGTATTCTTTTAAAGTGCGTATGCCCTCACTCACACCCAAATTACCCCCCCCCCCCCCAAAACACACGCACGCGCATACACACACTGCAAAACACACCGCAGTTGACGCCTCGCCCATCAAGCAGGAGGACGTGCGGGGCCGTCCATCCGGGGCATCCGGGCCTTCAGGTGCGAGGAATCCCGTTGTCATTGACCTGACCGACGACCCAGCGCCCCTGCCCGCCGCTCCTGGACCCGTCCTCTCCCGGCAGAACACGAATCCTCCATCGATGCCAGCGTCTACACGCACACCCGCACCTGTGGCGACAGCGCCTGTCACTCCACTGGCCGCATTTGCGCCTGCGTCGGGCGATTCCGTGCGGCTTGCACGACGAACCGCAGTTGCCGCGGCAACGAACGCTCTGAGCACCCTCGTGCATTCATACGAGGTGGCAAGATTGCTGCCTCCCTCTGAGGAAAGAACCCGCACATTGCAGCGCCTGCAAATTTCTGTCGAAGAAGGTGGGGGTTGCCTCGCATTGTAGAAATGGGATGAACGATCTTCATTGGAGTAGAGTCGAAGGGATGGATTGAGCAAACGAGAGGCTGCATTTGTGCGGACTTTGATTTTGCGTCGCAATTGTTGTATCTGACGGCTTCCCATGTGTGTGTGTGTGTGTGTGTGTGTGTGCGTGTGCGTGCGTGTGTGTGCGCGCGTTTGTGTGTGCATGCATATGTTTGTGTACGTGTGCCTGTATATATGTCCGTACCTTCCATGCTGCAGCACGCTCGTTTCTTGCATCGGCCAACGCGGCACTTCTTGCAGCACCGCCAGCGCAGCCACGCCGTTTGTCGTCGAGTGACGAGGATTTGCGGCGGGAACAGTTGGTGCGATTCGGGCGGGAACTGGACGACCGTCTGGCGAGCGCACCATCCCCTCACGTGACCGCTGTGGACAGGCGCGTGACCAGGCCGCCGGTGCCGCCATTTCAAGCCAATAGCAATCCCAACCAATCAGGTGCTAGTCTGGTCGATCGAGTTGACCGAAATATGGCACCAAGTGGGTACTTTTGCATGTGTTGCGGACATCCTCTTCTTGTTTTGTTTCTCTCCCTCGCTTGTCTTCATGTTTTTACTGTGGATTTGTGCCGCAGTTGTAAGCGGCATTCTCTCATGGGAACGTAACTCTCCACTCGAATTGCCCGCGCTTTGTTTTGCAGACTTGTTTGCGGCGGACGCAATTCCCAATCTGCAGCCTTCCGACGTGGAGATGTTTCTCAGCCAAATCACTGCCGATACGGACGAAGGCGTCAGCCAGAACGACGTCACCGATGCAACGGGCGCGTCGACTGGCCACAGCGAAAGAGACGACGGCGAAAGTGCCGGAACGGGTGACACGGGCGACGCGGGCCGCGATGCAGATGGCGATGGTGGTAGCCCATCCTTGTTGGAGTTTACAGCGTCGAATCGTTCCCCGCGGAAGCGACGGAGGGTCGTGTCTTCTGAGGGAGACGAGTCGGAGCCTGCTGCACGGCGACGTACGCTGGCAAGTAGCGGAAATGACGAGGATGGGGAGGATGACAGCCAGGTTGATGTGAGTGGCGACGAGGACGACGGGGAGGATGTCGACGTGGGCGGGTCAAGCGAGGTCGACGATGGGAGTGAAGCGCAGACAAACGAGTGGGACGGCTCGCAATGATGTGTGGAGTGGGGTGGGGTGAATTGCTGCTGCTTCTCTGCTGCTCTTGTCAAGACTCATTGAAGCCCGTGCGTGGATATTATACTAAGCTTAGCAACCCGAATGTGTTTGTGGGTTTGCGTGCATTCGTTTGCCGTTTCTCTCCGAAATATCAACGCATTCACAGTGTGTCGTTATTCGTTGTTTCTACCTTGGCTTACGAAAGCGTCCACATGCATAGTCGGCACTCACATTCAGTGGATGTCCATAAATTACGACACACGACCTGCGGCCCTCACAACAGCACACAGCTCAATGACAAACATTTTAGGTGACACACACATTTCAGCAGACGCGCGCACGTTTATTCATATCACGTGCCATCACTACGGGTTCTGACGTCATTGGCCCAGCATGGCTTCAAGCCGCATCCCCGCCAACACATTCTGCTTTCGATGCTCGCCTATGCGCACTAACAGTTCGTCGAGTGTGTCGGCGTCCGTCGCAACCCGGACACTCCCCGACGGAGATGACCATTCAGCACCCCTGGTAGGATAATCAACGTCCATCCTGTCACCGGGTGTCATTGCCGAGACGGGCGACACCATCAAAGTAACCGGATCCATCCGAGAGGCTGCTTCAAGCGTCCTCGTGAAGTCTTCCTGCAGCTGCCGCTCGCGACGCATCGCATCGCTGAGTCCCGCAAGACCGTCATTCGCATCCGTGCGATTCTGCGATGCGGAGAACAGACCCGGCCTGTCTGCGCCGGTAGTGCTCGCCGCGTAGGAGCTCGCGGGATGGGCCAGGCGGCTGCGCTTGCTTGCACTCGCAGGAGAATTTTCCGAAGGGCATGCACTGTCGGAAAATGCTTCCTCGCCACCCCTTTTCTTGTTAACAGGGCGCACAACAACATCCTCCGACCCAACGGCGGCACCACGCGCTTCCAGAGAAGACGTCGATTGCATCGGCGGCGGCGGGGCCCACAATGTCACCGACGGCTGCAGCCGGGCGAGATCCGATTCAAAGACAAAGCACACCTGCGAACCAGTCGACGTGGTGTCGTCGTCGATGAGAACGCGTTCCACAACAGCATGCGCCACCTCAGATACGACCGATGCACACGTGACAACAACATCAGCAGCGGATATTGCGCCGCTTGCACGGCCCCGGATGAAAAGACGACGGATCGCACCGGCGACGCCGTGTACAAGTGGAGAGTTGTCCTGCAAATGGCGTATGCCCACGGAAGCGCAAGCAAATTCGGTCACCAAGGCAACGACGCGAGATAAAGCATCGACCGACGCCTCTGCCTTGCTTGCTGCCTCCATTGCCATGGCGATGGCGCGTGAGGGAAGGGATATCGACAGGAGAGACTGCTTCAAGGCTTCCAGGCGATCCGGGGCAGACCAGCCCGCGAGAGGCAGCGATGCATCCACCACAGCACTGCCCTCCGCACCCGACGATGTGGCCGCGCGGGCGCTGCTGCCCGTTGAGTCGCCCGTGGGGGCGAATTCCATCGGCGGCCACGACAGGCCCATATGCCCTGCGACTGTCGCGAGAGATGCAACCGCGATCACAGTCCTGTTGAACGCAGCCACAGCCTCGCCCAGGCACGTGACCACGGCGGTCACAGCGGCGTCCATGTTGCGGATGGAGAGCAAGTCGACAGCACGCGATGCCTTCTGCTCGGCATCCAGCTGCATTTCCAGGGCTTTCTCGGCGAGTCCGCGGACAGAGTAACGCGAGAGTTCCGGGAAAGGGCGTGGCTCCGCACGAAGTGACAGCCATTGAATGGCCGACGACAGCGACTCTGCCGAAAATGCGGCCGCGTGGGAGGTGGGGAGAGCGTCGATGGGCCGCAGTCCGTGCCATTCCGCAGCCTCAACAACGGCCCCTTCAGCCTCCGCGGGCGATATGCCACTCGCAGCGAGTCCATAGCATGCAGCCGCACCCGGTCGCAGCACAAGAAGCGGGACGAGCGGCCGACGCCCGCGCAAGTATGCGAGTATTCGCCGCATTCGCACGGCGTCCTTCACTGGATTTCCCGACGGAACAAACGCAATCGCCGTGGCACCAGAGAGAAAGTCGGCGTCGCAAGAGGCAAACGCAGGAACGGAAGAGTCTTTTGTTTCTGCGCGCACACACACTTTGACGCACAACGAGCTGCGCACGGCCTCCCTGGATTCGAGTCCGACTCCCTCCGCGGGAACATCGGCAGAGTAAAGAGACAGGAGAGGCCACTCGGCGTTCCCCATCACGTTGTTGCTCTCTGGCACGGCGCCGAGACGAAGGCGTCCATAAAGCCACTGCGCCAGGTCAACTGCAGCTCTCTCTGCAGTGGTCACTGAGGACGTCGCAACAACGTCCGAATTGCGCGGCGCAAACGATGATTGCGGCACCGACACAATCAACTTGAAGTGCATCGGTGCCAACCCATCCGCCCCGTGTCCTGAGCGAGCGGCCGCACGCACAATCGAGGGGGCAATTGCCTTCACGAGGTCGATCGGCGTCACTGATTGCGCCGCCTCGCGAAGTGCGGTGCCCGCTCTCTGATGTGCGTGGAAAAGCATGGCGTCTGCATTGTCGGCGTCAATACCAGGATAGGTGAGGTTGCCGCGGACCGCACCTGATCCTGAAAGTGTCCTCGCGCGCTTTCTTTGCGCCCGAGAGTGCGCGAGGGCTTCCCTACCATTCTCTCCGACGATGCGGTCAATCTGCTCCGAGGGCGGCAGAAAGAGCTTTGCCCCACTAATGTCAAACGTGCTGAGCAGGGAGCGAAGACGGTGTCTGGACAAGTACCTCACACGCCACGTCCGCAGTGTGCGGCGCAGCAGCTGCGAGGAGCGGTGCTCCACCGCAACGGCCGCAGACACGGCGTACTTTGCCGTTGTTGTGGCTTCCTCTTCAACCATTTCAGCGACAAGCGCAGAGATTGTGGCACGCATTGCCGCTTCCTTGACGGCTTCATGGCGGGTTTCCTGGACAACGCGACGGGTCATCTCCATGGTAACCTCGTGGGCAATCGCATCCGCAACATCACGTGCCGCTGCGACAACTGCCGCACGGTCGTCCTCCTTCCTTTGGCGGTCGGCGTCGGCTTCGCGCGCCCTATTTGCATCCCCAATTGCCTCGACTACGATTCCCCGAGTGAGCGTCTTCGCTTCATCGGCAACGAGCTCGTCTGCAAGGTCCCGCGACAGCCGCGAGACTGTTCCCGCCCACTCAACAACCTCCGTAGCAACATCCGTCACGTGCTGCATGACGGACTCTTGAAACACCGCCGCCAATTTCGTGCCGATTTCCGACCGCGCAAACAGAATGCGCTGTTGATGTGCCGTGACGCCATCGACACCCGCAGAATTGACGCCACCGGCGACTCCAGCAGGAGGGGCCACCGCCCCCGCCTGCATGTTGGCGACATACGGGGGAGGCAACCCTAGCGACTTTGTGGCATCGGCAGGCGTGGACGCAGTTCCGGCTGCGACAGGCACAACGCCCTTTGCGGCGGTGGACGGCGGAGGCAAGCGTCCGAGACCACTCATTGGCACGGGTTGTGCCAGGACCGTCGTCCCATCTGATGCGATGCACGTGTGGGGCGTCGGAATCGGAAGTTTCCCGAGCGGGGCGCCGTTGACAATGTCTCCGATACTGCTGCTTCCCTGCTTTGACTCGATGAGGCGGAATGAGCGCCGCGGTGCGATGTCGCCGGCGGGTTGTACCGGCGTAGACAATAGAAGGTTGCTGCCTTCCACCTGTGAGACACCAGTAAAGATGTGGAAGGGGTAGGGTTAGCGTTATGCAGGGTAGAGGAAGGTAGATGGATTCCTCCGGGCTACACTGTTAGCATATTGCGGGGTTTTTGAAAAAGAGAGAAGAGGACAAATACATTGTGCATTGCGTGCGCTTGGGCATCACACCGACGCGCAGAGATCAGCCAATCACCGCCCGCGGACGCACCTGCAAGCCGTAGTGAATGCAAAATGAGGCTGCGTCTTCTTCGTCCTCAAATCCCAGAATGCGAACCAAGTCCGACAAAGGGAACGTTTTCTGCAAAGGGACAGATTCAATAATGCAATCGAGTGTCAAACAAAATAATGCCAAAACGGAATTGAATAAGTGCCAATCCCAGCGACTGGAATCGCACGAAGACAGACACACAGACAGACACACTGACACACCACATACATACACACTAACATACACGCACACGCAATACAATGAACCCACATATGTCTTGTAAGCGAAGCAGATCGTGTGAAGTGCGCCCAGACGCACGCGGCAAAAGTGCTTGTGCAGCATGCACGCTTGCAAGAACGTAGCCTCCGTCCCAACAATCTTGAAGAAGCGGGCGTAGTTTTTCTCGCTTTCCGCCGCAAACGCCGCCATGGCTGTCTGCATGGATGGCGACTCGCGGACAATTGCTGGAAAACCGCACACTTTTCGGAGAATGTCCGGGTTACCAATATTGTTGATGACATAGTACGACCAGAACTCAGGCTCGTTCGGGCACGGAAGCGTCTCCGAGGCCGCGCCGTCCGACTGCTCGCGGATGTCCGCGTAAAATTCGGCCAGGGACTGTGGGCGAAATTGCGAGGATGATTTCGGCGATGGGAGGGGAGGGTTGAAGTGTGTCGAATGAGTGAGAGGTTGTGCGTGCGCGTATATATGGGGCGTACGTGGGTGCGCGTGTGTGCGTGCGCATGTATGGTGGAGGATTACAAATGGATGATACGTACGGGTGATTGGGAGAGTATTGTGATCGCAATAAAAGCAAAGACACAACAGAACACCCACAACAACAAGCACGCACCTGCATGCACTTGTTGACCTGCTCCTCGTTCTGCCGGGGACTGAATGCTGTCATGTCTTCCATGCAGAGGCGATGCGATGCATAGATAAGAAACCGCATCGTCTTCTCCGTGAGATCAACCGCAGTGGTATCCCGGATGTTCTGGAATGTAAGGTCCTGCCGGATGCAGCGTGTGCGGTCGCGCACAAACTTGTAGACCTGCCATGCACAGACAGCAGTGAGCAGAAAGGCAGCAGTGCCAGTGCATGCACAGATAGCAGGGCCAAAACGTGTGCGAATGTATAGAAGGGCATGAAATGAGGAGAATTACATCCGAATACACTTTGCAGTGAGCAATTGTGTGCGCGTTCGAATGCGTGCAATCGCCGATCCAACAATCCAACGGAAGAAAATCGGCACAGTCAATATACAAACATGAACGCAGACATCAAACAAAAACACACAAACACACACCTCGTCCCATGGCCTCGTTGAATCGAGCAGATGACCCAGCAAGTAAGCCATTGTCGCGCTGAGTGCCTGCGGCGAGCGCAGCTCGTGGGGCAAGGGATCTTCAAGGCCGGCCGCGGGACGTCGGAACTTTTTCACCGCAAGCCGGTGGTCCACACGCGGGAACTCGCGACGTGCACGCTCGCCATCCGGCCCTTCTTCCATGCGAAAGGCAGCGCCACCAACCGTCTCAAACACGCTCAGCTCGTTGGTCACTTCGCGCTCATATCGCTCTTTCTCGGGGCACATGTCTGGACATGTCCCGACGACTGAACTCGCCGATTCAAGCCCCTTTTGTTGCCCGTGCTTTTCCGTCTCCTTCCGTCGCTCGCGCATCACCTCGTCACGCTTTTGCAGGATGCGATATCGCACATTCGCCTCTCCGGCCGCTGCGCCGAACCGTGTGGCGCGATCATCACCTTGCAAAGGGGCTTCCTCGTCCTCGGATCCGTAAGCGTCTGCTCCATCCACATACTCTCGTTGCACTTGTTGCTGTTGTGGTGGTTGTTGTGGTTGTTGTTGTGGTTGTTGTGGTCGTTGCTGTGGTGGTTGTCGAGCAGCTGGCGGAGGAACATACGGCGCTGCTGTGGCCCTGAGCTTAAAGGGCAGCTGCACATCTGTTGAGGCGAGTGCTCGCAAAAACGCGTCCGGGGCAGGCGCGATCGGCCCCGCCGCCTCTCCCGTTGCCAGTGCAGGTGCAGCAAGCGCATTGGAAATCACTGCGGGCGAAGGTACGAGGGGCGTTGGTGTACCTTGCACTTCTTGAACACCACGAGGTCTGGCAAGAGCGGCCTGCGCAGGCGGCCCTCGGAGTGCGACTGCCGCCGACTGTTTGGGCGACGTCACCGTCAGCGCCGCCTTGGCTGCCAGGCCCACGCCCCGTCCCCGCCCGGCTCCCGTGCCACCCACACCCACACCCACACCAACTCCCTTGATTTGTGTGCCCAGTGCCTTTGCCTTTGCCTTTGCGACGAGTTGGCGGGCAGCGTCCTGCATACTGCGCCGTCGCTTCAAGTCCCGCGACGACGCAGACAGATTGAGGTCCACCGACGTGCCGTCGCCGTTATTTTCGGATGCATCGACAGACGCAGCAGTGCCAGTAGTGACATTTTCCGCCCCTCCCCTTTCCTCCACACCCACTTCACCCGGTTCTGGCGGTTCATCCACCGCTACCCCGGATGCCGGGACACCCTTCCCAGTGGCTGCGGCTATTGCGGCTGCGGCAATCGCAGACATCGCGCGAGCAGTTTTCGCCCCGCGTCCCCTGATCGCCTCCACCGTTCCACGCGTGTTGCTTTGTGGCGGCGCATCGGGTACATTCGCCGCAGGCTTCTGCAAGGCTTTCAGCTGAGCGGCGGCTTCGTTGCGTGCGGCTTCCTTCTCGTGCTTTGCCCGCAATAGCTCGTTGCGGAGGTCCGCCAACTGTTGTTGCTTCTGCGCCGGCGACGTCGGCGTGTTGTCATCGTCATCTCCGCTGTTGGCACCGTTGCCATCAGCGGGTGGATTTTGTGCGGCTTTGTTTGGTGCGAGGGCAAACGCGTTTTCGGGAGCCTTCGCGAATAGTCCCAACGAGGGCTGCATCTGTTCTTGTTGCTCGTTCATTGTGTTCTGTTTTTGCATCTGCTGCATTTGTTGCTGTTGTTGCTGCTGCTGCTGTTGTTGTTGTTTTTGTTGCTGGAATAAACCAAAACCACCTCCAAAGGCCTTAGCACCATCCGCAGTCGCATTGTCCACCCCAAACGCAGACACTCGCTGCGGACGCCCAATTTTGAACGTCAAACCAGGCGCAACAACGCCACTCATCGGAGTCGCACCCTGTCCCGTCGCAGGTACGAACGACGGCGTATCTGCCACTCTACCGCCCACGCCGCCGGCGCCAAATCCACCAACGGTCGCAAGGGGCACAGAACTTTCGCTCTCACGCCGTCGCCGCATTGCGTTGTTGGCGGCTTCCTGCGCCTGAGCCAGGCGTGCCTTCATGATGTCATCCTGCACTCCTCCTTGCTGCAGTGCGGCCGGCACATTCCCAAATCCACCGCCACCAAACGCAGTCGCCATTGGAAACGGGGACGCAGCGGCCAGCTGTTGTTGCTGCAGCTGCTGTTGGAGAGTGCCTTGTCCAAAGGCCATCTGCTGCCATGCAGCAGCACCGACACCGAGACCAGCGTGTGCTGTTTGTCCCCCGCCAAAGAACGGATTGGTGCCCGGGACGGCCAATTGTGCGCCACCAAAGGCATTCATCGGAGCGGTAGCGCCACCCATTGCTCCAAGCGCCTGCCCCGGATGCTGAGTCCCGAAGCCACCTGCAGCCTGAAATGGCGTCCCTCGTGCGTTTTGCGGCTGTGTTGCCGTTGCTCCAATACCGCCGCCAAATGCGAGTTGGCCTTGTGCGCCAGTCTGCGCGACAGCGAAAGGGTTTGCCGCAGGACCTGCTGATGTGGCGGCCGTCGCGTTGTTGAGGCTGTGTTTATCTACGCCTCCCGCGCCTGCTCCAGCTGCCGTCACTGTGAATGCACATTGCCCGGGAGTGAAACAAAGTAGCAACAGTGTTTGACATGCTCAGAAAACAACCGAACCGAAACTAAACAAAGTCCACAAACGCACAAGGAAAATAACACAAGCAGACCGACAGCAAAACAATCGCTGCAAGCAATGAGATGGCATCGATCTGAATCCAGGCAGATTGGCTTGGCGTACCTCCGGTTGGTTGCAGCCAAAAGAGCTTTAGCGGGTGATTCTGCATTGTTTTCCCGTGCCTTTTCGCATTCGCAGCCGAATTCTGGGTTGTTTGTTTGTGTGTGTGGGTGTGTGGGTGTATGAGTGATCGAATGAGTGTGCGTGTTGTTTGCGAGTGCCTCAGACGTAAAATCAGCAATAACACACCGCTCTAATGAACGCAACGAACACGGAATCACCCATCATCCAATCCGATCACCCACATGATCCACAAACTCGACAGTGGCATAGCTTTTGGCCATGTATGACTTGACTGAGATCACCGCGCCATACTTGGAAAAGTGAGATCGCAGAAAAACTTCGTTGTTGAGGTTTGCGGGCACTCCCTTGACATGCAGGCTCGTATTGTTGGCATTCTCGTCGATCCCTCCCTCTTTGATAACGGCAGCCCCTGCATCTGCCACAGCGCCCCCATCTGCACCATCAAGGGCCGCATTCTCCGCCACAGGACTCTGTGCAGCTGCCTTTGGAGCACCGCCACGAAAGGCACCCCGCGCTGCTCGTAATCCGTGGCACGCGGGTTAGTGATCCGCAATTGTATATCAGCACAATGATGTGAGCACAGAATGGCATGCCACACAAAGTAAACAACGCTGCGAGACAAAAGACGCAATCCTGTCATCGATTGCAGTGACATGCACACACCTCCGCCCCGCTTTAGTCCCCCTCGAATCGCAGCGACTGGCGCAGCAGGCTGATTTGGGGCGGCATTGGAGAGGATGCGTCCCGCAATGACGCGTCCGCGTGGTTGGATTGCTCCACGCCCACGGGCGCCCGGTCCACCGCCGCGCTTCTGCAAAAACAAATCATGATGATATTGACGATGCATACGATGAAAAGAGGGCAAAGGAACATACATGGCAGGGCCATGCACACATAAACACACAGCATTTTACTGCAAGTGTGTGTGCAACTTACCATTGACAGAATGCGCTGCACCGCGCAACAACGCTTGCTATTCAAAGTGTATCCATTGCCATGCGTGCCTTAAACAACAAAGTAAGAGCTGAGATTCAAGTATTGCTATCGGACACACTTATTGTCTTACTCATCATTCATACAACAGTACTTCTCTTTTACTGAACATCGGGCGTTCTCAGCAATGAATGGCGGGCAAAAAACGGAAATCGACAGACGGCTTTATCGGAACGGAAAAACTGAATTCCCGTAAATGATGAGGGCAAGATCTTTCATCTGAGAGCGGTCATTTTTTAATCCAGTACAATAAATATATACAATGCTCCATTTTGTTTCAAGAAATGACAGGAGAGATGGGAGGGTAGACGGGTAGTATGCACAATAACCCTTCGGGGATGGACAGAATCGGCGACAGACCCAGTACACCTGAGCTCCCACGCGATTTTGGCACACCTTTTTCCCACGAGGCAAAAACATCACAAGAGAGATAAAGCAGTCGCTATAAGCAGTACTGTGCGCAGAGTGGCATACAACCACACGTACAAACCAAACCGAGTGAACGATACGCACGCAGCAGCAACAGCAACAACAGCAAAAACAGTGAAGACAGATGGATCAGCAACACAGCAAAACGGACACCAAACAACAGCAGACATCATACTCTGGCAATTAGGCGCGCCACGGTCGGTAAAAACAAGAGGACCATTTGCTCCGATTAAAAGTCCGGCAAGTACGGTCCCTGTGTTGACGGTGGTGGCGGTCCCCCGGGAAAGTTGCGCCTCACAAATAGCGGCGAGTTCCGGGGTGTTGCAGCAGGTGCCCCCGCATCGAGTCCGTCAATCAGGGGATCACTCTGTCTCGCGCCAAACGGAGATACGTGGGCGGCAAGGCGCTGCGGGTGGTCCACGACCGTGTCCAGTGCAGTATTCCGCTTTGGTGTGCCCACTATCGCCTGCTGTGCGTGTGCGTGTGCGTATGCGTATGCGTGTGCGTGTGCGTGTGCGTGTGCGTGTGCGTGGGCGTGCTGTGCACCGGCGCCGCTTTGCGTGATCCGACCCGACCCGGAAGATTGCGACGGTGCGGGCGAGGATTGGGACGGCCTATCCCCCATTCCGAGTGCGGATGCAATCTGTGACTTGAGCGCAGAGGCAGACTCCGAGCTCCCGCGGCGCGTCAATGTCTTTGCAACTCTTGACGCCATCGCCACGGGATCCGTGGAAGCCCTCGACAGCCGTCTATGTGGTCGCACATCCCCGTCCATGTAGTTTGGATCTTCATCCGGGGGCGATGGCGACAGTGGCTCTGCAAATTCAGGCGGTGTGCGGAGGCCTCCGGATAATCGACGAGCAGGGGACGTGCCTGGGCTGCTGCGACTGGCAGTGCGGGGACGTGCGATATCGACAAGCGATCCATCGTCGTAATCGACGCCGTCGCCCGCCGTTCTGCTTCGTGGGCGTGCGTGGGTAGAAGTGTCTGGTCGACGGTGCAACTCGGCAAGAGGATGCATACCCCCGTCGGGAGGTGTTGGTGGCGTCCCTACGTGCCGGGGTGACTGCCCAACGTTACTGTGGCCTGCTGCAAGAAACACGTCCTGCTTGTCTTTGCTCCCGTGCGACGGAGAGGACGGAGATGTGCTTCGGTGCTTGCCTGCCGTGAGGGGCGGACTTGATGGTGCGCTCATGCTGCGCGAGAGTGCAACACGCTGTTGCAAGGACGACCGCAGAGGCGACGGAGGGTGCTTTCCGGTCACCGGCGGAGGGTGAGGATGACCCAAAAGCGTCGTCAGATATTTGTCCGCCACCGATTCCAACGTGCTAGTGGACCCGTGCGTGGACGCATCCCAATCACCGCACATGTCTGGATTGCTTGCCCCGCACTCGCTCGCTTCCCGGTCATCATACTCGTTGTCTTCGTAGCCTTCTCGCGACCCGTGATGCGACGACCCCTTCGGAATGCTCGGCACAATCGCAAACTGTCGCATGCTCCGGAGGCCCAAAGGCGCGGCGCCATCGTCCAGATCAGAGAGCTTACGGCGGGAGATCGTGTCCGAATCCTCCCTTCCGTCTTGAGCATATGTAGAAGAGAAAGACGGCACGCGTGTCACGGACGATGGGCGTCGCTCCGACCCCGAGATGACGTGAGGGTTCGATGATCCCGAGTTCGTGCTAGTGCTACTGCTACTGCTTCTTCTTCGCGAGCCAAGTGAGCTGGAGCTCCCCGCCAAGCTTTGAGGACTTGGTACCGCGCCCGAGCGATACCCGAGCTCCGCATCCTCGTCATCCCTCTCCGGTGCGAGTGGATCCCTGCCGTGCGTCGATAGCGGGGGAGACAGCGCAACGTGCTGTGACCGCCCGCAATGATTCTCGCTATTCGTCGCGGGCATCTTTCGCGAAGCAGTAGTAGAATGATTGTAAGCACCCTCCGTTGTGTGGTGGTGCGAGTCGGACACTACGACGCCATCGGAATCATCTTCCGTCCGTGATTGTGTGCGGCAAATGGGTCGTCTGTCACCACTGGCCAGTGTTGCATGGGAATGCATAGTGTCCCCACATGCAAATAGCTATACACAAGGGCCCGTAGCCCTCGTGGGTCGTGATGTGGTGGCAATATAGCCCATCACCCCCTCACAAAAACTAATCGGCTGGCAGTTACCGCCCAGAATGTGCAATGTAAATGTTGTCACACACGAAATGTACGTGAGCTGGAATACAGCAAGCTACGAAATGAGAGTTGACACGGATGAACGAATTTCACAGCCGAAGCACCTGACAGGTACCGTGCGATGTGCGTCAGTTGTAGTAGCGTGTGTGTTTTTGTGTTTAACGGCAACGCTTCTTGATTTGTGTCCGGCGCAATGAAAAGAGAGGCGATCGTAGCAAATGAGAAGAACTGCACACAGAATGGGCATGCTAATGACCCATGGAATCGACACTGCGCTTGGTAGTGGGATGATTCGAGTGTCAGTATTTTTGGTTCTGTCGTCGGCAGTGCCCGTGCCTGTGCTTGCGCGACTGCGAGACCCCTCCGTTCTACGGTGCAGTTTGGTGTATGTGTGTGGCTCATCATCCCCCTCCCTTTGTCTCTGTTTAGCAGATCACTCACTCGACCAACAACACAAAACAAAAAAAACACAAAAAAAATAATATTCTTTTTAATGTGCGGGCAATATGAGGCGATTTTTATTACATGGGATTCAATTGTATTGAATATGTATAGTTTGAGCAAATTATTCTATATGCGTCGGGAAATATTTGCGGGGCTTTTATGGCTTTTACTAATGAATCAATTCATAAAATACAACAATGAATATTATTTATGTATAAACTCACTATCACTTCATTATTAATTTACGAAATGACTAATTGCAACTCCCAAAGTCAACAAAAAAACATAAACGCCGAAAACATATAAAAATATTTTTATATAAAAATAGAAAGAAGCAAAAAAAACCGATTTCCGGAGTGAAATTCTCCCCGCGAGCGTCATAATGAGCAGTGGAGAAGTAAGTGTGGTGCCCTTGTTGCACCGTCTCCGGCCTTGTTACAGACCATCTGCAAGTGACCGACGGATCATTCAAAGATCAATGGGCCGCCTTCCACCCAGGAACGTCCTGTATACATACATGTACTGTAAGGCCCTCAATGGCTGGGGTGCATGTGTGTGTGTATGAATCGCAAGTCAAACAATTCACGGCTTAGCATGCGCCCAGCTTCAAATACAACGCTTTCGTGTTGACTGTGGAACCGGGAGCAGCCCGTTACGTCCATTAAGTGCTCAACGTGCATCCGTAACCTGATTTGCGCACAACTTAGTGGCTGCGCAATTGAGTGCTGCATAACGCCAGAGAAACTATCAGTTCTTCATCTCAGTTAGCCCATGCGCTGTGATGTGTGGTTAGTGAGCTCGAGCATCGAGCTCTGAGCATCGGAGCACGCTTCGGCGAGCGTGCAATTAAGCCAGTCGGCCTCCCCGACGGTGGTTTTGGTTTCATTTGCACGTGGCAATTAAGCTGCATCCAACCAAGAGCAGACCAATATGCCAGTAGCAGGGGTAATGAATTTACACCCTTGTGTCACGCCAGATGGGTTCACTGCCGCACCGGGTACGGCCAACTGAGTTTGAATGCTTGCAGCGAGTGGAGTAGCATCAGGCTACACTTCACTTTGAACCCCTCCGGCGGACGAATGCCTGGTTCTCAGGCACGTACCTCCCGTGCTGATCTGGCGGCATGGAACTCGCCGGCCGAGCGGCCCGGCGGACTAAGTGAACTGCGACAGTGGGGAGCGGGGATTTCAGAAGTTTTCGTCCGCGGTCGCTTCGCAAACGGCGGCAGTGCATCTCATGGCATGTAAACCTCTGCCTTGGTTCTCGAGTCACTCTGTGAGTCTTCCACGCGGGTGCGTTGGAGTCGAGCGGGTCTTGGGCATCGTTTGTATCCGGTTTGCGGATGGGCGATCATATGGAAAGGCAGTTGGAAAGCACCGGGTTCCTCCGCGGCACCTGCGCGATGCTGCTGCGCCTGCCGCAGGCTGAGGGCTGCGAGTGACGGCGCGGCAGTCGGAGCGTCTGGCACGCCCCCCCCCCCACACACACACACTCTCCCAACCGACGTCGACGCCTGACTCAATTCTGCATTCCGGCAAATTTCTAAACCGCCGCACAGGCCGGCGCCACAGTGGCCGGCGCCGCGCACACTGCACAGGGGCTGGTCCGATCCCGATCCAGCACAGTATGTACAAGACTTTGACTGCAGCGCTCTGAGAGGGCTTCATCCGCGGCGCACAGCCGACAGTGCCGGTCGCATGAACACGCGGGACGAACCACCTGACTTAGGTGGGTTTGGACTTAGCCGTTGGGCCTGGCTTTCACTGAGAGTTAGCCGCCGGCGCGGTGATTCCCTCCCGGGCATTCATGGGCAGTCACTCGGCCCCGCCATGGTGCTGTCGCGGCCGCCGTTTAGTGAGTGCCAACAGCGTCAGGCATTGTTAGCGGCGGGCCGCGGCTCCTATTCTGTGGAAATAAAGAGAAGTGGGGCGAGCTCAGTTACCTATTCGTGACTTTACCGTTTCATAACTATCAACTCGACCCGCCGCCGGGCCACTGGCTGAGTCCGGGTCGCTCATGGTTAGTCAGTCGGCACAGTGAGGCGGCGGGCCCGGCCGGCGCCCTGTCGGTGCCGGCTGAGGCCCGCTGTCGGCTCACAGTCCTTGGCGGTTTGCAGCATTGAACGCGGGCCAGACGGGTTCTGAAAGGGGCCAGGAACAGCAGTGAAACAATTCGGCCGCGTCACTGAGCAGCACTGGTCAGTCGACAACTGCGACTGCCGCCGGCCGTCCGTGGCCGTTGGTTGCGTGTCACGTGATCAGCCCACTGAAAATCGGCGCCGACCGACTGCTGCTTGAGTCTGATCAAAATATAAGCAAGGGTTCTCATAAGAACCCTTGATATAAGATATGAAACTGGTTCTTCATCAATAGAGAATCGATTTTAATGAGGTTTTCGAGTTCCCGAGATGGAAATGGGCGATACTACTGACGCTGAGGTCGAGGCTGTGCGTGCGATAGAGGCGGCAAGATGCGAGCGTCGTCACTCGCTCGACCTCGGCTATAGCCGACTACGATCCGTGCCGGACTCTATCGGTACTCTGTCGCAGATTGGAATGCTTGTGCTTTCTTCCAATACTCTCGTGGAGCTTCCGTCTGCAATTGGAGGTCAGTCGAAATGGATATGCATCCAATTGGATCTGTGAGAATTGTTAAAATCACCCCCCTTGCATGTACTCGCCAAGTCCCGACCACTCACGAAACGCGCAATTTATTTGAAACCCCGCAAACCCAAAGACTGTGAGTCTCTCGTGGAGCTGTATTGCAGTCACAACTTGGTGCGTATTGTGCCAGAGTCGATCTCGCGACTGTCCAAACTTGTATGTCTCCATCTAAACAACAATCGTCTCGAGCGCTTTCCGACGGCGGTACTCGCGCTGCCGTCCCTGTACACTCTCGTCCTCTCCAACAACCACATTCGGTGAGTGGAGAAATGGAGCATGTGTAATGCTGCTTCTGTTGATTCGTGGCTGTGAAGACAAAGAAAGTTTGAAGTTGCCTTCCGGCTTGCTTAGTGATATATCCATGTATTTGCTGGTCCGATTGGTTTACGCATCAGCCGCATTTGTCTGCGAACCCTGCGGCAAGCGGCAAATGGACACACTAATTTTTAGATATTCATGTCGTTATGATAATTTCTTCCGTTGGGTGTGTGTTTGCAGGGACGTGCCACAGGAAATTGTAGCACTTCAACAACTCCGCATTCTTGACTTGCACTCCAATGCAATTGAGCGACTTCCCTCTTCTATTGGAGATCTACCCTGCCTACACCTGCTGTCCCTCAGCAACAACAGGCGAGTGTCGTCTCTCATGTCTCCAGTTACGTCCGTCGTCGGATAAGAAAGAATGGCAACAAACCAGACACACGTCTGCCCATTTTCACCCCGTGTTGCCTTTGCCTACTACATGTTCGATACATATTCTCACATACATTGACGCACATAATGCGCGCAGGTTGACTCGACTGCCGGCCACAATGGGCCAACTGCGTGAGCTCGCGCACCTCAGGCTGCATGCAAACGCCCTTCGTTTTGTCCCTGTCGAAGTCCTGCAGCTTCCCCTCCTCACATTCATTACGGCGTCGGAAAACTGCTTTGGTACCTCCATTGCCCGACCAGTTGCTGCTGCTGCTGCTCCGTCATCGGCATGGTCCGATGCCACTCACACGCGCTCGCACGCCCCCCGCACTCCCGCCGAAATGTGGGCGGGATTTCGCCGTTCTGATGCGCGCGCGTCTGCAGTCAACCGCACCCCGTCGCACATTAGCACATCAAAGCCACTTGGGCTTCTTGATCTAGCCATGGAAGCTGCTGTCTGTGCGGGTTGCTCTCTGGGCCGAAAGAGCGTGCCGGCGTACCTGGGATCCATGTACGATGCCTACGGAGGCCCATGCTATGTGGCAGGGTGCGGAAGAAGGTCGGTGTTGCGAATCAGTCAGATTATATATGCTGGAACAGTACTCTTGTTTGTCTCGTAGTTAATGTGGGGGATTATTCATGTTGTTCAGCCGCTGCCCTTCCCCTCATTTCTTTGACCTTGCGCTTCCACATGTACCTGTCAAATGCAACGTTGTTTCCTTCTTTGCTCATTATTGGATGATCTTTCCAAATACTTGGTGCAGGGCATGGTTGATGCGTTGCGGATGGTCTGAAGACACTACGCTTGCCCAGAAGCTTGCCCTCTCCGCCGGCGTGTTATTTGCATCCCATGTCTGCTCGGCCCATCGCAGCAACGACCTTTGCGGCAACAACAACACCGAATCAAATCCGATTGCAGACGGGATTGTTCTCTCGTGGCGTATGGCGTCCCCGCGCGACGTTATTGGAGGCAATTCCAATTCACATCGCGAATCGTCTTAAAAATGCCCCCTTACGCTCTTGTGAACACAGAGCAGAATCTCACAACTGTCTGCGGCAAAACACACGCTGATATCTGTCTCATTTCGGGCGGCACTATATTACATTATACGCGGGCCACTCTTTGATACGCGAGGGCGAAGGCGATGAGAGTGACCGAGTGATGTCACTGGCGGTTGAGCGCGTTGATTCACAAACGCCGCCGCAACTTGTCTGTTCGCTCGAGAGCAGAAGCAGATATAGTGTCGCCCAGTCCCACCGTCCGCGTCGGCTTCCGACACACAAGCACGGGAGCCACCGCAATCTCCAACGGCCCTTCAACTGCCTCGACTGCAAGGCCGGCGCTTGTTGCGCGCAGGCCAGCGGGGGCGTCGCGGTGCGGCTGCCATTGTACGTCGACGTTGGTGTTGGCAAGGGTGACATCCGCCAGTCTTGTGTGGAGCTCGCCGCTTTCTTCGCCGCATGCCTGCTCAGGAAGCATATCACGTGCAAAGAATGGATTGGTCGTCATGATACGGTCAACTCGTGCGGAATTCTATTTGCACAGGGAATTTTTTGGGGGGGGTTTCGTTGTTTTTGTGTGGCGGGTTTGTGATTTTCGATAATGAACGTCCTAGACGATTATGACGACGGTGTTTTACCGGGGACAAACAACAGCCAAACAGTGAAAGCGCTTGAAAGTGCAAGACGGATGTGCAACAAAATAATATGAAGGATACAGATGAGACATATAGGATTCAAGTCAGTCGCAGTGCCCACGCACTCCACAAGAGAGAGTGTGTGAGTGAAAGAGTGAGACGGAGAGATACAGCATATGTACGTTACCTGGCGCGTGGACGCCAATGAGCCGGTGGCCACTGCTACCCCGGCTGGTGACCACAGTCCTCGCCTGCATGATGACGCCACGGTCCAGACCACCACAAATGACGTATAGGAACAGGTGTAAGGCACATCGAACGCATACGCACAACGGAAACACAACACAGTACTCTTGGGAATAAAACCGGACACCCTCACAATTTTCTCATCAGACAGTGGTGTCCCGCGCATCCCCTCGAAAGTGCTGAAAAAAAATACCACAAAAAAACACGCACCTTTGCACAACTGCATGGAATGGAAGCGAGTGCATGTGCACTCTACTGAGCCGACCCGCCTCAAACGAGTCAAGAAGGAACGTCATCGCCGCGAGTGCGTCACTGACACCCACGGAAGCATGGCCCGCAATCTACAGCAGAAGGTGCGACGGCGAAATAACAGTTAAGTTCAGTCACGGAATATTGCAACCAGACAGCATTCCCGCGATGCAAAGAAAACAGAGGAAGGGCGCTGCGTATGTACACACACGCACAATACCATGCACATGGACATACACATACACATACACATACACATACACATACACATACACATACACATACACATACACATACACATACACATATACATACACATACACATACACATACACATACACATGCACATACACATACACATGCACATACACATGCACATGCACATGCACATGCACATGCACATGTACACATACACATACACATACACATACACATGCACATGCACATACACATACACATACACATGCATATGTACACATACACATACACACAGACACGGCACATGCACACAAGACACACACCGGCCCCCGTCGCTCGCTGTCGGAGAGCGCCGCATGTGCTGCCATCAATTCTTGCTCGTTCAGCCCAATCGAGTCAACGATGGGCAGAACACGCTGCACAACGGACCGAAGAAAGCCCAAATCGGCAAACGATGCAAGTTCAAGGTGGATAAACGGCACATCCGTCCCCTTGGGAGGCGTCTGATCCACAAACGAGCGTATGTCCGCGAGCGTGGCGGTGACAGCATCCAATCGCGCCATCCTCGAGTCTGTTTGTGGGTGTGCAGGCGTATGGGTGAGGTGTTGCCGTTGCATGCATATTGTGAAGCGCAGGAATAACAGCGAACGTACAAACAAACAACAGGGGCATATGATATCCGGCGATTGTGCGCCTACTTGCCCACAAATACACAGGCAGACACACACACACGCGCACAAATACCTTCAGGAAGCCCTTCGAGCATGTGAAGCCCCGAAACAACAATTGTATCGGGACTGGATGTCTTGACTGCATCCGCAAATCGCTCCATTGCACGCATTGCCGCATTGGTCATGTCGTGCGAAATAATGAAGCGGTTGGCTCGGGGTGCTGGTGTGCGTGTGTTAATCCGTATTTGAGTCAGTGTGTCCGTGTTGCGTATTTGCGTTTTGTGATGAATGTGTGATTGCGTTTATCGCGCGATTGTGTGTTGTGTCGAGAGTATTACATAGAGGTTTATATTATTGATTAGACAAAGCAAACGCCTTCAATCTGGCACAAAGTAAACTAACAGCATATGCACAAAAAACCCCTTAAAAGTGAGAATAAAAACAAACAAAAATGCCCACCCGCCAAACCGCCCCATTTCTCGCCCTTCTTGTACTCCAAGATAAGGTGTATATCGTCCTCCTCTGCTCGCATTTGCTCCGGAACCCAGATGTTGTCACTGATAAGAGTTGACAGTCGCGGCCCGACAATCGCGCCAAGCATTACCTGGATTTCAAACGGATAATAAAGCGGGAGAGGTTTAGCTTTGGATGGTTTCGAGGGGAGAGCGGCCGCAATGAGTGTTCCGGGCGAGTTTTTTCCAATGCACACGTGGTGCAGGAGGAGGGGTTGCGGGTGAGCCAGCACAAGAAGGCACTTGAACTCAAGCGGTAATGAGCACACAAGAGTGACAGAGTAAATATAGCACCACGCGTGACGGCGCTCATACAAATGTAATGGTCCCCCGTAACAACCCGTAACATTGGGCAAAGCAAAGCACGCACTTCGTTCATAAGGACGTCGCCGTTTGCGAATTTCTCGGCCATAAGAGCGGCATTACCCCCGACAAAGTACTGCGTTGAAACAAAGCGGATGGCGTAAATGTCAGGCAGGCACACTCGTTCGGCGCACAGGCGGAGGCCATACCACTGCGAACATATGGGGGACAGCGCCCTCACAGCAAACACACCCACGCACACCGATTCACCATTTTCCCCTTTGTACATCTTCACATAAAATTAACGCGAACGACGGCACGACTCCATTCACACCTGTCCTTCCGGCAATGATACTGCCGCATCGACAATGTCCTTGAACACGCGCTCGTCGGCAACAAATCTTTCGGCGGCGGATCCGTGGCCAAAGTAGTGGCCAAAGCACTCGCCAAACGACGAAAGAGAGTCCACCACTTCGTGCGGCGCTAAAGTGCTTTCATCACTTCCCCGCACATCCAACTGAGCTGTGACGTCCAAGGCATTGGCAACCAGGTCGACGCAGCCGTTCACGCCCACGGCATACTGTTTAGCCCGCGGTAAAATCGAGCTTACAATATCCTTCAAGGCGCCCAAAGTGGATTCAACTGATCCCAACCAGGCACTGTTGGCATGTGGATCGTCACCGTGCGCTGAAAGAATACCAATGAATTCGAGTGCATTCAGCAGAACAGTGGACTTCGACGCCAGCTCTCTGTAGAGCGTTTGGCGCTGGTGGATGTGGGAGCCCACGTGCCATGCAGCGAACGCAACGGCAGCAACAATAAACAGGGAAAATGGACGTCCCATTCTTATTAATGAGTCTCACGCTCGACTTGCAGCGTATAATAGACAACACCTTACCAGTGAATATGTCAACTTTGACGGGATCGGCCAACTGACAGTGACAGTGCGTGATTGGCATCTGCGTCTACACACACCATGGCTCGGACTCACCTATGCGCGGGAACCTGGGATGCGCTTACTTAATTTCATAGAGTGTGAAGATCAGTATCAATACTATTTTCATTAGTGGATGAACACATGGCGCCTTTCGACTCAGTATGAACACTTCGGATTTAAGTAATATACTGGAGTCTAGTTGTATTTTGCGATATCTCGTAAGAACAACTGGCAGACAACCCTTCTGCCCCACCTCGCAACCTGATTGGTGGATAGAAGGCGTTGCCTGACAACGCAGTCAAATAAAGGGCAAGTCCATACAAGCCTCATAGCCAGGAGGTCGATGAAATAATGTCGCAGCTAAACTTTATCGACTTACGTAGCAATATCACTCGATATGGTCAGCGTATCGAATAAGTATTTTTAGCATAATAATTGAATTTGGCAATTCAGGCTTTGTTTTTCGGTTGCCCACGGACAGAGCACGGTCACTCGCCATGATATTGACCTTCAACCGGTTGCTGTGCCCACAACCGCCACATTCTCAAATTAACTGTCCCGAGTTACGCAACCGGTGTGGATGCAAAAACACTGCAAGGACACCACAGCCTTGCACCCACACGGAAAGATCGGTCGGTCCCAACTACTGTGCATTTTCAAAGAGCAAAAAGAAACTATCACATGAAGCTAAAAGACAAACTAGAAGTAGCTGCTTGACTGAATTGCGTGAGGGATTCCTGTTCGACAAAAAACGCTAAACCCATTCCTCATAAGTTGAAAGACGCAACCATGACTGTCAGCCGCCCTCACACTCCCCAGACCGCCGTGGTTGCGGAGGCAGCCGCCGGAAGCCGCCCAATCACCCCCGCATCAAAGGTTGCCCATGCTGATGGTGCGCGCCCAGCAACCCCCAAGGATGCTGCCGCCGAGGCCAAGCCAGCGTCGCGTGCTGGATCGACCGCAAACATTGGTGGCGGATCCAAGGTGGCGTCTGCTGCCAACATCGCCGCCGTTGTTGCCGCCGAGCACAAGGCCGCGTCCCGCACGGGATCGAGCGCGAATGTGGCTGCAGAGGCGCGCCCCATTACTCCCGCTGCCAGCGCCAGCCGCCCGGGCTCTGCAAACACCGCTGACCGTCACCTCCACGCATCTCCGGCAGCCGCGGCCTTCTGGAAGGAGAAGTTCGGCTCTGACATTGGACGTGTTGCGCTCCCCAACTTTGTTGCAGAGTTGTCCGTGCACTTTGCTATCCCCCTCGACGTTCTCGAGGCCAACACATCGAAGCTTCCTATCAACACAAAGGCGACAGGACATGTGACTGTCATTGAGTTTGCTCAGCTCGTGCATGGTGCTGAGGACATCAAGGAGAAGGTGCTTGCGCTCATCCAGCACGCCGCAGAGCATGCCCATCCGCCCGCAGCTGAGGGTGGTGATGCCGCCGCACACCATTAAGTGCCCACTGTGACACTCTTGGTGCCGGCGACTTCATTTGTTGTCTCTCCAATGTGTTCCTCTCACTGCGCAGTTTTGCTTAGCGTTGCTTGTTGCTGTTCGGAACTTCCCCGACAAATCGCGTTGTTTTCATATTCTTTCGTTTTTACTTCATCCTTTTAAGTCGGTCTCCTTGTCGATTCCAATTCTCCTTCCTAATGCCTCATGTTGTGTGCGTGGGCTCTGCGTTTGGACGGCCAAATGGCTGGCCTGGGCACATGTAGATAGCGCGTTTCCCTCCCCCACTACTTTTTTCTCTTTTTCTCTCTAAAGATTTGATCATCTTTGACAAACGGCGTATGTGTCACCAACGATAACATGTGTCCACTGCCACCGTGCTCATAAATAGAAAAACAATGATAGGATATCCACCTTTTCAACATGCATGAGGAACATTGCATGCGTGGCAGCTCAAGATGTATGAAAATGGGCGGTGGAAATTGCATGCGAAGGCACTGCTACAACCGACTCCCATCGTTCAATCAACCAGCGAAAAGCTCGTCGTCATCGTTTTCGTGTTGGTTGCGCAAAATGGACGACTTGATGCCCTCCTGTACGACCCGACTTCCTGCAACAGTACCAATTGCCTCTGACTGTGCCTGGGTCCACGATTTGCCCCCCGTCTTGTATGCTTCGTGCACCTACAACAATAATTTGTCATCATCGACGCATGCATGAGTGAGTACATTGGAGAGAGCGAAGCCCGCTTGGATTATACAATAAAAATATATGAAACACACACGATGAAACTACAAAAGGGAATATTACCTTCTTGATGAGAAAGATAGAGAAGACGGTATTTGCCGTCCATATGCACGACGCAATGATGCACACGACGCCGACTGCAACGTTCTTTGTGAGTGCGGAAATTGCGACGATGTATCCTCTGCATGATAGTACGAACTCAATTGTTAGTGGGAGAATTGGTAGGAGACGGGCGACATGAGGATCAAAGCGTGCCATCAATATTATCACTCACGCAGATCCCGAGGAGGGGATACCAATCGTATTGACAACGTCGGCAAGGATTTGGAAGGAGAAAGCAAAGAAGAACCAGAAGAAGCTGAGGGTGCTGTCCTTCCTGCGAGCGCAAACAGCAAGCCAAAAACAAACACGGACGAAGGAAGGGAGTAAAACAGGCCAATTACTACACGAATTCTCATGGCATAGAACAAAATTAAACTGGCGGATAGTGGCGTGAGCCTCCATTCAACACTGTGATTTCCCTTGTCGAGCTTCACATAATCCGCCCTTTGACTCACATTGTTGCCGTCTACTGTTAAATCCAACCAACAAGCGCAACAAAACAAAACGATAGCAACACCGCATAGATCGAAGTGATCCACTCACTTGAAGCCGTTGTAAATGACGCGGTACCAGCAGATAAACGACAGCGGAATGAAGAGAAACATGTAGACGAGCGCAAGACCAAAGCTGGGGCCAAGATCACCCGAACACTCGGAGCATCCAACAAGCACCGCAAAGCTGCCAACAAAGTTGGAGATCCAGCAGAGGCAAGTTGCTGCATTCCACGGATACAAAAGGCACAACACAAGCGTTCAATCAACTCGGCCTAAAATATTTCACAACAGGTCACGAGACATAACCATATATCAAAACACACAACCACCTGACGACGATCGCCCGCAGAAACAACGAAAACTTACCCAACCAGGCGTAATACAGCCAGCGGCAGAGGCGCTTGTACTGAGGGAGAATTTCAGCGTCGATGTCGTGGTAGTAGAACGACTTGAATGGAAAGAAGCACCACTTTGGGAATGGCGGCCTGTACATGGTGCCCACAGACGCAAGCAATTATTTTCCATGCCCAATTCGATACCCAATTTGATAGGGCTCGTGTGTGACAGAATTTGCGTGCGCATATTTTTTTTATAAAGACTGTGTTTTGTGGTTGTTTTTTTCCGATGAAAAGACTGACATAAAGAATTCGACGGTGCTTACCAATTCGGAGGCGGCTCCTTGTAAATTACCGTTGCTGCAGGCCGATTCGCAATCTCAATCTCGCGCTCATCCAACGCCATCTGCCGTCGCGCAAGCTCCTCTTCCTTGGCACGCAGCGCCGCTTCCTTTGCAGCCTAAACTCGGCGAATATAAACAAAGACATAGGCATACATACACAAAATTAACTAAGGCATATGCAACGAACTATCATGACGGACGTGTATAGCATACAAATGCACACATGCAACAATTTACATCACAAAACTCGCAAGGAGCCTAATCGACGAATGATGCCAGCCGATTGTCTTAATCTAAACAGCACCTGCAATCCACCCCATTTTTGTCATTGAGTCATTTCCATAGAATAAAGGTAAACTATCACGCTCACGTGATGTAACCGAACGTGCGAATGCATTAACGCTGACAATGTTGCCAACCAGCTCTCTTTCGATGGCACTTGGTCCCTGTTGGGGCTGTTTTCCCTGCGCATTTGCGCTTGACGCAGACGCGGGCCGTGCAGGCTGCTGTTGAGCGGCGTTAGAGGCATTAGCCGATGCCTGGCGTGTAATTGTCGCAGCCTGCAAGCAGCAAGACCATAAAATGTCAACAACGACAACCAAGGACAGAATTTTCAGAGAGACAACTGAACTAGATTATGACAAAATCCACATACGATAGGCAGACAGAAGTTCGCACCCCAAATGAAGTGGAATCGGACCCAAATGCATTAAAGTCCGCGGATGCCGAGGGCGCGCTTGTTACGGACAGGACTGCGGGATCCTGGTTGCACAATAAGAGAAGAGGAGCTGGTTGGTCACTTTCAGAACTGGCATAAACACAATACCTTCAAAGACGTTGTAACGCAAATACTCACATTGAATGGGCTGCGCGACGGAAGCGCCTGCCCGAATGGATTTGCATCCCTGCATCAACAATCGTGAAAGAGCGGTAAATAGTTGGATGCGCATGTAAATGTCAGGTGAACAGATCTGCATGTTTCAAAGCGCCCGGGCCATTTCACTGAAACATACATGCACCATGGCCCCACCATCCGTCTGTCATTTCTTGCCGCAAAATGCTGCAACTATGCAGCAATCGAAAACAGAATCAGAGCAAAATCCAATAAAGAATTTCTCACTTGTATGGAACAGTGGATTCGTTTGCACATTGAATAGTGGTTTTATGACGTTCAGCATCTTCAGCTGTTGCAACTCCGGCGTCACGCAAGGTATTTCGGCAGTTCCATGCACCCCGTCGGTTTGATAGAATCTGATACACAAGACCGGTGTAAACTGACTGATGATATCCGGGGTAGTTGTCTGTGTCACGTGCCAATGGCGATCCGCCAGTCACGACGCCTACTGACTTGACGGCTGGGCTCGGGCAGTTGCAACAAAGATGAACACATGCGGGTTACAGGTCGTAACCACCGCAGCCACCGATCACGGCGCACTTTGTGGAATCTGGCTGCCGCATTTACTGCCAGTGACCGAGTCGACTTGGACTCAGAATGCCGGGGGCCGCCGCCGGGCCCGGCTGAGGCCGCCCCACCGTCAGCGCAGTGTGGCTCGGGCCGACACCAGTGAACACTCGGCCAGGCCGACTTGCACCGGCGCTGCCGACTGCCACCACTGAGCACGTTCACTTTCAATCAGCTGCAAATTGCGCCGCCGCAATCAAGGTCCGGGGGATCTTCGGCCGATTGTCTCTGATGAGGCTGATGTAGAGTTGCACGGCCGGCCGGGGCGCAACGACTGATTGGAGTTCAATGTCACGGATCAGTGCTCTTCGGTGCTGCGGCACTGGCGCAAGGCACAGGACGAGGGCAAGGAGTACCTTTTTGCCAAGTTCAACAGGGTGCAAGGGCATCACCGTCGTTGTGGTTGCGGCTGACGTGTCATTGCTAGATTTGGCTGAATCGTCCCTTTCCTCTCCGGCTCTCTCTCTTCTCTGTCTTGCACATGTGTGGAGTCCAATGGCACAGCGCCTAAGGCACTGACTTAAATCCTACATCTCCGTGTTACACACGCACGGCGGCTGGCACCAATTCTGTGTGTGCAGTGATCTTGCAATGGTCGCACTCCTTCGGGATCCACGGCGCCCGCCTGACCGCGCCCTCCGTGCTGCGCTCGGCAACACGAAACACTTCGCAAGCAACAGCGAGAAGATACTGCCGCGGACTCAGGCCGCAGCCGCGGCGCAGGTCGCCGGCTGCCGAGGCGGCAGGAGCTTGCGGAGGAGGTGTGGCGCATTGAGCAGCGGGGGAAGGACACGGACCGCCAGATCGAGCGCCTTATGTCGGGCGATGTGACTGCGGCCGGCGACGTCGGCAATGGCTCGCTGGCTGCGACGGAGACGACGGCATCAGCCGGGTTCATCACCGGCGGCAGCCGAGCAGCCGATGGTGAACCGCGGCCGCGGCGGCCGCGGCCGCAGTGACTGAACCCTGACCGCCGGTCGCGGATTCCGTCATGGCAATTACGCACATTCACTCGCAAGGCCTGGCGGCGGCCGACAGAGCATCTATTTATGACGGTTTTCACTCGCAGCATTCACTCGCAAGGCCTGGCGGCGGCCGACAGAGCATCTATTTATGACGGTTTTCAAAGTGAGTGTGTCGATCCGCTTTCAGGGACTGCTTATTTCAGGGGCTGACAGCGCCGGCGGGGCGGGCAGCAGACTTGTTTTAGCAAAAATAAGTCCGGTCGACCAAGATTCGGCGAATTCGGCCGCAAACTGTCGGAATTGAGCTGTACGGTTCCTTCTTTCCGGCCACGTGGTCCATTCAATGGAAGGAGCGTCGACGGATACCGACTAAATTTCTCACTGAAGTGACAGACTGGGAGTTTCGTTGTTTTGTATTGCGGGGTCATGTAGTGATATTTCGCCGGCCAAGCTTGGTTTGTTATTTGTAGGAACTGGGTTCAAAACAGACACATTTGCACACCCGGAACCAATATCCGCGCCGGGTGGCCGGAACGGTCACGCGGCGATCAACCGTATTCTTAGCACTTGTCCCGCATCGGGCTATTCGCCAGATCGCCCTAATTGGCCGAATGGAGTCCCGGGTGCCATAAATGGCGCCTGATTTCCGCTTGCGTCACATCGATGGCGGCAAAATTGGACAACCGAAACCCGGTGTGACAGGGCGAAACGGTCCGCTTTGTAATTTGCTATAATAACCCAAAATAAACGCGGGCAACAGGGGCTCACCCAAAATGCCCGACATGTTTATAGGCCGGGCCATTGCGGGGATTAGCTACTCCTTTTTCTTATATGGAACGGGTGTCAACGCTCGTCGGAGCGTGAGTCAACGTTCACACACCGGGCGTCCTATTTTGCATTGTCGAGCCACAACCTTGTCGGTGTTTATCGTTCGTGTTCGGTCATTACCCAGGCACATTCTCCGGCGGGTGTGAGTACGACACGTTCGATAAAGGATCCAAAAAAGACAAAGCCACACACACACCCAACCTTGCAAAATAAGGAGAACAACACGGACGTGGTTGTCACACTGTGAAATAGCCGAAGCCAAACGATAGTTTTCTGACAAATACACTTTTTGTACAATCTTTCGATAGCCAACAAGACAAATCGCTGCTTTGCATCGCTTGAAGATTATATTTCTCCGTTATTACGAAACAAGACACACGAGAATGTCGGGTCCATCGTTTTACGGTTATATCCGCGACGCACACGACGCCGAGTTTGTTTTCCGCATGGCAGCGGAGAACAGGTGTCGCAAGATTCAGAAGCGGCTTCACTACAAGACAGATAACATCCGAGACGGTGCGTTTCTTTGCTTCAGCCTTCTTGATGTTCTCTTTGACGTGTTCCTTGGCGTTTGCTAATTCTGGGCTTTATTTTCGAAAATGCAGGACAAGGTTACGTTTATGATGAGCAGCAGAGCAAGATCAAGCGGTGGACAGACGGCTTCAATTGGGGCGATTCCTACCACCCGGGTGGCAAGGTCATGATCTACAAAGAAGTTGACATTGTGTGGGAGGACAACAAAATCAAGAAGGTTGAGAAGCCTTTCGGTCTCCGCAAGAAAACGATCGCCGACTACAACAGCAATACCCGCATCGTGTGCTATTATTTCGAAAAGTGAGTTTTTCATTTCTGATCCGGGCTCAGCTCTCTTTCAAAAAAATGTCTTTCATACCTTCTCTGCCAACTATTTCTAACAACTATATTTCCGCTCTGGTCTTCACGCTCTCTGCTGCAGGGAGATTCTCAACTACCCGCCGATTCGCATGTGCATGGATCAGCCCACAGTTGCGACCAAGCCCGCTCCTCCCGCACCCCTCCTCCCTACTCGCCTGGCCGTGCCTCAACCTGTGCGCCGATCTGCGGAGGCCCCTCGGCAGAAGTCGTCGCCCGCACCATCAATGGCGTCGCAGCGAGCAACAGCAGCAACCCCGGCGCAGACTGCACCGATGGACGCCAGTCAGCTGTGCGTGACTTCGCTTCTGCGGGCTGCGGGTTGCCTCGAGGGTGATGAGCTACCCCCTCCCCCCAAGATCGTCAACGGACCGCCTGCGTCTGCGCGCCACGTAAGCCCTGTGTCTGTTCCTCCGCGGAAGCGGGCATACGAGGCCGAGGAGGTACACGACGAACGGGCGCACAAGGTCATGCGTATGTCGTACCCGCCGGCTTCGCACGACTATATGCACGCACCGCCTCAAGTTATGTCTGGCCCAATGGTGCCCCATTACGACGTTTCTTCTTACGAGCACATGGCACCCGTTTGCTATCCGCCGGTTCAACGGCATCTTCAGCACCCCATGCCCATGCACATGATGCAGCCCGGCTCGCCTGCCCCTTACGGCTACCCTGGCTATCACCAGGCAATGTGGCAGCAGTCAACTATGATGATGCCCGCAAACGTGCGAAAAGCTTCGACTTTCTCCATTGAGAACATTTTGTGCAAGTAATCGACAACTTATTTTTTATTCAGAAGTTCGGTTGCTTGACACTCGTTCCAACACTGCGCTGCGTGCTTCGCGTTTAAGTCTTTTTTGCTGCGTGCTGTCGGCGTTTGCGTGCTTTGGCTTTTTATCCGTCGTCGTTGTTGTAAATACACAGACAAAACAACAAAACAAAGCCTGAAAACTTTAGGCTGAAAAATGGCCGAATCGGCGCATCTTGCCTGCCTGAAAAGAAGCAGGTCGCGCAGTCAGTTGTACTACTGCCCAAAGCCACTCTGGTTCCTATTGCGTAGTATTGCTTGGCTTTGCCCACTTTGTTTTTTCCCTCCTCTCGCTACTGTGGGAGCCTAATAAATACTTGACTGGATTGGGTGGTCGCCTGCCCATACTCAGTCCATACCCAACAGCCCCCGCCCCAACCTTGATTTTCATGTGTGGGTGTGTGCGGTGGCGCGTGCGGGCGTTTTTTTTCTGAAAAGGGGATTACTTTTTCCTCACACCCGCACCGATCCGTCAACATCACACCCGAACTTTTTATTCAGAATCCCCCTCAAATTCCCCGCAATCTAGATATATAAAATTATTAATTATTATTTTTCACTTTATGTTTTATTGTTTTTTAACATTCTTTCAAGGACCCTTCTATGAAGTTTAAGTTTAACGACACCCGTTTTTAACAACCGTTATTTTCACAAATAAAAAATAGATAAAAATAAATAACTAAAATTTAATATAAACCATTTATATAAACCATTTATTTTTACCAAATACCAAAACAACAGATTGATGCGGAGCTGCCATTCAGTTTTGGAGCCCGTGTGCACTCCCCACCCCCTGGAAGGACGACATCACGGACGGCCCGTTGTTCTACGGACCCACACAAAGGGAGAGCCAACCCTCTCCCTCACAGGTGCGTGCGTGCGTGCGTTTTCCCATTGTACTTGTTCACGATTCAACAAAACAAATGCAACAGCCCAAATACAAATACCAATCCCGGTACATTGTACAATAGAATATGTCGGAGGCGGGCGGACGTGCATGTGCGCAAACGTCCGGCCACCGTAATTGAGTTCAGTGCAAAGAACACACTTAGCTATCCCCTTGCATCCCCGACACTTGTCCCGTGGGAAGTCCCCGTCCGTGCCAATGTCACAGAAATTCTTATTATTCCCTCGTGTGGTGCACAATCAATTTTTAATCAAGTTGTCTAATTGCTTCCAAAATAGAGTAGGTTTCATTGAGGGGCACTCCCACGGGTACCCCGGTTTCTATTGCTCGTGGTGCGGATGATGCCAATGGCATTGACGCACGCAGCAGTCGTGTCGGTGCCATCTGCGTCCTCCGAGACTCAAAAACTAATTCGGCACTGTGTGTGGCGTCGTGATCCGACCAAGTCGGTATATGCACGTGGCTATTTTTGTTGTCTGCAGTGCAATTGTGTCACATCCGCAACTTCACAACGAGTAGGCTCATTTGGGTTGATGTTGCCTTCCATTTGTAGTACCTGATCCTTAGTCATGAAGCAATTGATGCCCGGTTATTGTTGCACGTGAATAAAAAACTTTACGCATTCATTAATCTTTACGCGCCGTCTCATTCTCATCATTTTGTGTTGAGCTGTGGTATCGGTTATGCGCTCGCAAAAATGGGGCGGATGTCCTTGAGAAGCACACTGCCAACCACCATGTTCTCGCAGTGGACCGACACTTGTGGCTTTGCAGTGTCTGTGCGCACGAGGATAAGCACAAACACGCCGGCAGAAAGCGTGCGGGCCGCAAACTTCCACACTCCCTCGGCGGCGTCGGCCCGCACCACGGCCACATTGGCCACCTCGCAGACACGCCGCGACATGTCGCTGAGGGGAGTCGGGCAGTCGGCGGGCGAAATCTTTGATGCATTTTCGTGCATACCGGTCAACTTGCCTGTACGGCACCAAAAAGAACACAGGGAAAATGCAATCTCGTCAGTACGTTAACAGGAGGCTAATATGCACCGCTTGACGGGCAACAATTATGTCGGAGTGTGCATCTTACCTTGCGCAGCATTGAAGTCGGCCTCGGACATTTGGATCGGCTGCAAAAGTTCGCCAACCTTTGGCTCAATTGCAACCTTAAACGAGCCTTCATCGCATCTGCAAGAGGGGCGATCATTGCACTCCTTGCTTAGTACCACATGCAACAAAGAAATCAAGAAGAAAGATATAACGATCTGATCGTTCAACACTTGAAAGGCAGGAAAACAAAATGATCGATCAATAAACTCACGCAATCTCAAACTTTGCCGGGCGGAGAGAGTCGTTGAAGTCGACACCCAGGATGATTTCCTTGGAGATGCCGGCATCCAGCGTGCCAATGTCCTCGCCACCCTTGAGAGCGAGACCCTTTTCCAGCATCTGCACATACATTTGGTTTGTTTGGGAGAGATCCACACCACTCGCCGATTGAGAGAAAGTGCATGAAAATCGTGCGGCATCAAGGCAATACGCCAACACAACACCCCAGTCCCTCTCCGTCCCTATCACACGCTCGCAAAAACACAAACATATACGCACACACTCTCTCTCTTCCTGTCTCTCTCAGGACACATACTAACTTATGTGCACGCACCTTATCCGAGACACGGATGTTGGAGACGGCTGCCGTTCCTTGGTTGGCGAGGAGGGCCTGCAAAGTCACCATGCGATCTCCATACATCGACGGGCGGCGCATGTAGCGATATTCAATCGCAAGACCCTTTCCTGCACCCTTTGCCAGCAGTGGATATGATGTCTGCGGCACGTGAGCGGTGGGTGCGACTGGAAAGGAGCCGGGTGTCTTGGTTGCATTCTCAGCAGATCCACCAGAGGGCTGTGCAGTGAGTCCCTGAAACGATCCGCCGGCGGGCGTCAACAGGCTGTTTGATTGCGTCGGAGGAGGGGCGACTGCGTGTGCGAGCATGCAGTCGTGTGTGTTGTGTACGTGTGTGTGTGTGTGTGTGTGTGTGTATGTGTGTGTTTGTGCATAAGTAGTAATGATTGAGCAAAATTCGATAATACAGTGGGTAAAAAAATTATAAAGGAAGTTGTGAAGCCCAACGGCAAAGTAATTGTATATATTTGACTTGGAATGGCGTCGTGACAACCACAAAAACGGCCCTCACTCACAATCGAGGTCGAGGAGATTCGCTTCGATGGGCTTCTTGGTCTTTTCCTTGCTGGGCGCAGTGGCTGCCTTCGGGGCCTCCTTCTTTGCCCCTTTCTTTGAGGGTGGCGGCGTTGCAGCACTCGACGATGACGACGACCCGGAATCGCTTGACGAATCAGACTCCGAGGACGATGCCCGTGCGGCCTTCTTGCTGCTCGGCGTTGGTTTCTTCGCCGGCGTGGCCTTGGCAGGGGCCTTTGAGGGCGTCGCCTTTTTCCGACGCGCAGCATCGTCGCTCGAGGACGATTCCGAAGAGGAGGCGGAATCGGAATCGGAATCGGAATTAGAATCAGAATCGGAGGATGATTCCGAGCGTGATCGGTTGCTTCCCTCGGCCGATTCGTACCCAGACTGATTGGAGGAGGACGACCTGTCAGACGTGTCAGACGATCCAGAATCGCTGTCACTTCCACTATCGCTCTCTGCGGGAGAGAAGGACGAAGGATGCGCGTGTTGGTCGGTATATATGTGACTGGGGGGGCTACTAAACTTTCGTCAGAGCAGGCGTCTCACTATCAGGATGCAGAATGGCACTCTCACAACACTCGCAGGGCAAGTGCTCAGCAATGAGAACATACCGGATGATTCGTCGTCGTCGCTGTAAAATCCCTTCGTCTTTGCCTTGACAGCCTTTCCGTCCTTTCCAACGACCGGGACAGCCACCTGCAACGCACACATTGTGATCATTTCAGCACTTGATGCAGCACAGCGACTCGGTGCCTCATGAATACCAAATGCATTCGCCGGCTCCATACAATACTTACCGGCACATATACATTGCGGACGGATGGGTCGGGCGCAACCTCAGGGAAGGAAGGGAGCTCGACGTATCCGGCGACGGGCGCCCTCACGAGGTGCGACAGAGTGCCGAGGCGGAATGCATCAATCTCTGCATTGTTTCCATTTAACACGATTAGGCAGTGGTACAGAGACAGCACACCACATACCATAAGCCGCACACTGAGCATGCAACAAATGGACACACGACAGCAAGCCGGTCCATAGCCCATCAACTTTCCCACTAAAGAAACCACAGCCACGTGCACAGTCTAACAATAATACGAACCTGCAACGCTGGGTGCAAGGACTGGCGCGGGCTTCTCGTTGATGATAATGTCCTTAACGGCATCCGACGGAATCGGGCGGTCGGATCCTCCAAGGAGGCGCCTGAGTGGGACACATGACCACATTTTCAATTTCGCAACATATTTCTGTATACATCACACACACACACACACACACTCATCCACACAATTCCACACTTTCATACACATGCACAGACATGCATACCTCAGGAATCGGGCTCTGTCGCGAATATCGTATGATGCGTCATACTTGGCGAGTTCCAAAACATACTCAAACAGGCGTTGTGTTTGCTTTGGGTTGACAAGCGCGAGTTTCGAACCGAGATTCATCGTCTGCAACTTCACAATGTCCTCGTCGGCCGCAAAGGACTTGGCCGCCTTGCGAAGTACATCCGGGGCAAACTACATACACGGCGTTGGAGTTGTGTTTGACATTATTGAGTAGTTGGAAATAATTCGTGAGTGCGGACAAGGTGTGTAGTGACAAGGATGTGCGAGACCAGCTCTTTCGCGTGGTTGGACAATGTAATCCAAAGCAAGAAATGTGAAAGCGACAATCGTCCCCATTCCCCCTTACCCCC
>CALSCR010002617.1:0-24092 GCA_943704495.1 Pigoraptor chileana
TGTGTGTGTGTGTGTGTGTGTGTGTGTGTGTGTGTGTGTGTGTGTGTGTGTGTGTGTGTGTGTGTGTGTGTGTGCCACGCAGGGTGGGGGTTTCATGAACGCCACAGCGCTTACGGCACGCCGGCATGACGGACACACACACACACACAACACAGTCTGCACCAGGTGTACGGCAGTACTCCCGTAGTCTGCTCGCACGCACACACACACACACACTCCGGCACTGACCGTGACACCTCAACATCCGTGTTGGCCTTCGGATCACTGACAGACGCGCACACCGGCTGCTGGCTGACTAGCACATACGGCGGCCCCGCCGTCTGCGGTCGTGCGGCGACTCAACCGACGTGAAAGGACTCAAGATCACATGTTTCGGGTACTGAGTACTATAGAGTGAACCGCCTGCAGTTTCGTCAACTGACTGTTTGGAGGCTCAGACTGGCTGAGTGGATTCCAGCGACTAGCAGTCTGGTGGGTGCATAAACTGGCTTCAGTTGTGTGAGCACACTACATTGTGAGATGATAATATAAGTAGCCGCGGTGTTGTTGGAGTCGATGTGCGCAGCAGCGGCAGCAGTCTCTCAGGCTGACTGCAGTCACTAGGATCACCGCCGTCAATTCAGAGACTCATCCTACTACCGCCGACTTTGTAGCATGCAATTATGCTGCATTTTTGTAGATGAATATGTTCATCTGCACTGAAGCAGTGTAAAAACAAGCCACCCGTTGCGGTGACTCGTGGCTTGGTTTGTTTTCTATTGAACTGACTTGCAATATTCTGACACCCCGCCGGTCATTATTCCTCAGATTCGTTCCACGGCACACTGAACGCACAATGATATCTTCTCAGTTGCGCGTGTGCTGCGCGATAGCCGCTGCTGTGCTCGTCTTATCCGTCTGCGTCGGTGGTGAGTTGGGGTCGTCATTACTTATTCGTTGCCGCTGCAGTCGCACTGAGTTTTATGTTGCCTGCCAGTCGTGGCATCTCGTCATCATTTATGTATGGGTGTCAACGCGATGAAGAGGACGTATCGGCGTCTAATGCTATGGCCGGGATGGCGCAATGCGTAGAGTCAACTCAATTGCACGCATGCATTCACTAGCAGTTTACTTGCACTCACTCTGACGATCCCGGAGTCCGAGTGAGCTGCGCGACTCCGATACAGCCGATCGGCGCACTTTAGTGCGCTTACTGATAGGAAGGCGTGACGTGTCTGTGTTTCCTTAATGACGCATCGCAGACGCTGACACTCATGTACTGTGCTGTACTGTGCTTTCTTGGTTTCACGCGGCGCCGCCTTCCCTCTGATCCACCGCTGCCCTGCACAATTTCTCGACGACGGACTCGTCCTTATCGCTATTACCACTCTAATCCGGACTGCAAATATTGGTTTCACACATGCAATTGTGTCCTTGCAGTGACGCGCGCGGCCGATCCCCCGTGCAATCCCGCGTGGGTGAGCACCGAGCTCAGCGTGGCGCGGGCTGGCCTCACTGGCGTGGCATTCGATGATGTTGCTGTGTTTGTGGGCGGCGGAAGCGGGCCTGGTCGTCAGGCGTTTGATGTGATTGACATGTACAATGCCACATCGCGTCGTTGGACGGCGGCCAACCTCGGTATTGCACGTGACCAGGTGGCGACGGCGCTTGTCCGCAGCGCGGGTGTCGTCATATTTGCGGGCGGTCGTCTTGCTGATGGGCGCATCTCAAAAACAATCGAAGCGTATAATCCGCTCACGGGTGCGTTTTTTTGTTTTGCTTTGATATATCTTCTTTCATGTCGCAAATACCCTGTTGGGTTGACTTGATTGTGTTATAATATGATACTGCTGTAGTTTGGGGTGGGGGAGTTGGTTTTTCGTCTGTGCTCCTCGGCGCACTTCTCCTCGGTGCACTTCTCCTCGGTGCACGCATCGCGTAGTGTGTTATGTACGCGTTGTAGGTGGATGATGACGGCAAATTACCAGATCTGAATTCATATATGTGTGACTCTAATTGTTACTCGCAAAATGAAAATCACAGTATTATGGATCACATTCAGGTACAATTTTTTTTGTACATCTTTTTCAAATTTTGTTTCCTTTGTTTATTCTTCTTTTTTTTGTTTTCTTTCTTCCATTAATAATGCCACTCTGTCAATTTTAATGTATTCTTTGCAATGCGACGCGAATTGATCCGTCCCATCGCAATCATTATGAGCAGGCGCATGGGCGTCTGCCAACCTCACAGTGGCGCGGTATGGCGCGAGTGCCGAAGTGGTACTGACGACACCCCCACGCATTGTCATTGTCGGGGGATGGGATGGCACCGGCCCCACCAACGCAACCGACGTATTCACATTCTCTGGAGGCAAGTTCACGACGGTGGTGGGTATCTCCGCATGCATATCTATATATATATGTATATGTGTGTGTGTTGTGTGTGTGTGTGTGTGTGGTGGATGGGTACGTGCATGCGTGGGTGATTGCCTTTTTATACACCTTGGATCAGTTTATTCGCGTGCCAATATTATCGTATATCGTGAACAGGGCATGATGAGCATTGGTACCATTGGTGCCGCTTACTTGAGCGTGTGTGACTAACACATGTCGGTTCTGACTCAAAAAACACGCAAAACACGCAAAAAACACACGCACACACACACATACACACACATATATATATATGTATATTTGTGTATGTATATATTGTAGACCCAATCGTACGTCCTCAAGGCACGCCATGCATTTGCCGCGTCCACGACATGGACATCCGGGTCTGTCTCTCGCGCCTTTTTCGCCGGCGGAATTGCGTCTGGAGCGACGACCAATACCGACCAAATCGATGTATTCAACGGCACTGTGTTCATCAACAACACTCTCTCGATCATGCGCCTCGCAGTGGCCCGCCACGCACTCACCGGTGTGACCGTCGGAAATGCGGTGTGTGGGCATGAATTGCATGGCCCTGGTGTCTGTGTGCGCGTGTTTGTTGCGTAGGTTTGCACCTGTTTTGTGTGTATATATGTGTGCACGTGCGTTTTTTTTAATGTGATCCTGTGACTATATGTGCAGCACTTACTGTTCGTTCGTGTGTGAAGAGTCTTGTTCATTAGCGATGATGTTGTTACCACACGAATCGTGGGTGTCTGGTAGTTAAACTCAGCGCCGCGGAGCAGTGCCTAACATGGATATCGCTGTCTGTAACCATGGCAGGTAATCTTCGCGGGAGGCAAAATTGGCCTGTTCGAATACTCTGCGGATATCGATATTCTCCTTGTAACCGCCGCCCTCGACAAGACGACGGTTGTGCGCACGCTTAAACTCAGCGTCCCTCGCGCTCGCCCTGCCGCTGCCGTCTTCCAAAACGTTGCGTACTTTGCTGGTGGACTCAGCAACAGCCACTCGGACATGTCGAGTGTAATTGACATTGTGGATCCAGTCTCGCTCTCTGTCACGTCTGCAAGTGGGTGTCTTTCTGCGTCAGTTCCTGCCTCTCTCGATCTCTGTGCTGTACGTAGAGTTCGTGGGAGAAGATGTGCTTTCCCCCGCACTCAGTGCATCTTGTAAAGCCCCTTTGCATCTTACCACTAAACCCCCCCCCCCCCCCCCCCCCAAACACACACGCGCACAATCTTCCTTCCGCTGCAGCTCTCTCCGTGGCCCGCGCTATGTTTGTTGGCGTGACGGTCCGCAACCAGGCCATTTTTGCGGGAGGATGGACGGGATCCGGCGTCTCGTCTCGCGTTGACATTCGCATCTGTGCAGGTGAGCGCACGTCTCATGTGTCACAATATGCCACCACCACCACCATCAGCACACCCACACCGACATACACTTCGCCGATTCCTCTCCCACGTTTGTCTTTTTTTCTCTTTCGTTACAAATTGTGGAAAAAACGTGGTTTTCGTGCAGTTCTTCGAGCTTAGCCAGAACATTATGAGTGGGCGGTTGACCCTTACTGAACAATCAATGTTTGTGTGTGTGTATGTATGTATGTGTGCGTGTGTTCGTGTGTATGTGTGTATATGTGTATGTTCCTTCCAACCATACAGAGGTGGACTGTGTCGTGAGTGCCTGGTCGAGCCCCAGCCTTTGCACCGCCACGTGTGGTGGCGGCAACCAGACTCGCACGCGGACTGTCACAACGACTCCCACTGCGGGTGGCGCACAGTGCCCCTCTCTGATTGAAGTGACGCCGTGCAACTCTCAGGCGTGCGGTGTGTATTATGACGCCTGTACGGATTGCTGTATTATGATGCCTGCATGTATTGCGGTCCTTGCGGAAAAACACACTACTTGTCTCGGGATTAACCGCATTATACGTTGACGTTGCATGGATACCCTGTTGACTCTGCACTGCTGAAAGTTCTGATGTTTGGATGGAAGGTGCGATTCTGGTTCATTGCTTACTTCGCTTATACATGACAAAACAACAATGCATACGCACACACACACACACACACACACACACACACACACATGAAAACGCACATGGACTTGCATTCTGCATTCACTGCAGTTGCCGCCGATTGTCTTGTCAGCGAATGGTCTGCGTGGAGCGCCTGCAACATCGCCGCGCCATGCGGTGGTAACAGCACCATTGTCCGGACTCGCAGTGTTACCCGTGCGCCGTCCAATGGCGGCAGCGCTTGCCCAACCCTCAACGAGACGCAGTTGTGTTATGGAAAGCCCTGTGGTGGGTATTGATGCCGCATTCCGTCACTCTTCTGTCACTGTCTCTCCGAGTTCACCGTGGGCACAGCGCCTATGACTTGAATCCTGCTTCTCTCTGTCTCTGTCTCTATCTCTCTGTCTTCTATCTATGTCGTAAGTCCATAGGATAGAGTGTAAGACACTGACTTGACTATCATTTAAGATTACTATGAATACTCTGCCAGCCATATGGGGTGGTCGTTGGCGCAGTTTTATTTAATTTTATGATTCCACTGTTGTGGCACTCCAAAATGTTCACGTGACTCCGATCCAGCGCATCTGCCCCCATATTAATTGCTGCTAACTTACTGCTCCAATTGTTGCTGTATGTGTGTGTGTGCATCTGTGTCTGTGTCTGTGTACGCGCACGTGTTTGTGTCCGACTCTGTGTCTGTATCTATGTCTGTGTCTGTGCGCATATCCGATTCCCGCACACGACAGCCGTCAACTGCGTTGTCTCTGCCTTTGGCGAATGGTCCAACTGCTCCGCACAGTGCGACGGCGGCAGCTCAAGCCGCGTTCGATCAATCCTCACTGCCCCAAGCAACAACGGAACTGCATGTCCCACTCTGGTGGAGACAGTCGAGTGCAACAAGAAGCCATGCCGTACGTGATTTTGTCGCATGTGTTTGCATACATTTTTGTACATATATTAATTTGTGTTTATGTTGATACGTAATTGCACGCCTTGCGATTATGCATGCTGATGTCGACTGTTTTGTTTTCACGAAAGCGGTCTGCGTACACCTTTATGCTAGCTCTTTGAGTGGATGTTGTGCCAAATATCACTGACAAATGACGGTTTCTCTCACTCAAAACGTAGCGCCGGTTAACTGCGTGACAAGCGACTGGAGCACATGGAGTGAATGCTATGACCTTGATGCCCCGCTGTGCAACGGAACAGGAAGGCGCACGCGGTATGTAGTGTGCCCGTCTGTGGTTGTGTGCTTGTACGTGTGGGTGTCCGGTGTGTTTCTTTGTGCATCTGTGCATCTGTGGGCTAGAACGTGCATTGTGTCTTCGTGTGCATTTGTCGATTCACTAATTTTCAGTTTTTTCTGGGCGAACATTACTGATCCCACCACAGGACTCGCACTGTGCTTGTTGCGCCCATCCGGGGTGGTGCTGAGTGCGGAGGCCTCCAGGAAGACGAAGTTTGCTACTCCCCGCCCTGCCGTACGTATACTCACTCGATTCATGCACACACAATACATACGCATGCACACACTCCTACACATTCAACACCCATTCACATACCCATACACCTATACACAAGATACATATATATTACAGAGCATGTATATCCCTGACGCAAGCTCAATCGTCCGCAATCAATTCTCTTTGCAAATCAATCGCAGCTGTCGACTGCGTCGTTGGCGAGTTTTCTGCGTGGGGCGCATGCTCTGTCTCGTGCGGCGGCGGTTGGCACGAGAGCAAAAGGGTTGTTCTCACTCAGCCCGCTTTTGGCGGGCGCGAGTGCCCGTCTCTCTCTCGCGGCGAGCCGTGCAATATGGCGCCGTGCAACAGTGAGTGTTAATCCAATGCACATGTATCGCAATTACTCGCTTCAAGTTGTGTGTTCGTTGTCTTGACTGCTGTGGCGGTGTTGGTGTCGATGTATATTGAGCACTCTATTGAGTTTATTGCCAGCACTAAATCGTACTTTCACTCAAACGCTTGATTGCAGATGCAACTGTGGACTGTGTTGTGACCAACTGGGGCGACTCTGTCTGCCGCCCCCTCGCACAGGGCCCCACGTGCGGCGGTCTCGGCGTCACAACCCGCACGCGTACTGTCGTTTCGAATGCGACGGGCGACGGCCTTGCCTGCCCCGCCCTCACCAGCGACGTCGACTGCGCTCTCCCCAGCTGCCGTGAGTGCACTCGAGAGTCATGCCGGTTGTGCTTTTGTGATGTCTTTTTGTGTGAAAATGGGCCTTGCTGTTCTGCGTTATTGTTAAGTCTTTTATTGTTATCCAACTGCAACACGCACGTTGCACTCGCCTATGTATATTCACACTGTGCAAAACACACACACCGTCACACATGCGTTTGTGTGCAGCCATCGACTGCGTGTATGGCAACTGGACCGAGTGGACGCCGTGCTCGTCGGAATGCGGGGGTGGCTCCACATCTCGCCGTCGGCTAATTGACGTGGAGGCTAACTTTGGCGGGAAACCGTGCGATCAGACAACATTTGAGGAAAAGACATGCAACGAAAACGCATGCAGTGGGTTGACACGCCTCCTTGTGTGGCGTCTTATGTACTGTCTCTCTCGTTTGCTTCCTTGGCGAGAGAGTGTATATCATCACTAGCAACGCCAGCTGTTGTCTCTCAAATGTTTCTTGGATCTACATTCGGTCGCATGCATACACACATACTAACACACGCACACAACCACAAAACCAAATTCAGGGCCCGTCAACTGCACCGTATCGGACTGGGGTGTGTGGTCCACGTGCGAAATTATCACGGCTGCCAAGTGTGGAGTCGCCAGTAATGGCACGCAATCGCGGTCGCGATCGATTGTCACTCAGAACAAGTATGGCGGTGCGCCCTGCCCGCCACTCGTTGATTACAAGTCGTGCAGTGGACCAGCGTGCGGTGAGTCCGTTACCTACGCGGTGTCTTTGTGTGCGTGTGCGTGTGCATTTGTACGTGTGTGTTTGTGTGCATGTGTGGGTGTATGTGTGCGTGTGTGTCTGTGTGTCTCCAGTGGTTATACTTGGCAGTCTGTCTGCGTCCTAGACCATCACTATTGCATGCACATCAACAAACACATCCTTGCAGAGTCCTAATAAGACACCCGAATTCACTTTGTACCTGAACGCAGACGATACGGGCACCAAGAGTGAGGACTGCGTCGTTGGTAACTGGACTGCCTGGACACCTTGCCCCGCCTGTCAGTTGGGTGCGACACTGCCATTGACTACCCGGACACGCCCGATCATTACTGCCCGACAGGGTAACGGCATCGACTGTCCCGAGCTTCAGCAGTCGCGCGAGTGCACTGAAATTAGGCCGTGCTCGGCCGGTAAGTCGATCTCCCCGAAAGTGTTTTTGTGTTCATCCGTGACACGCGTCGCTGTTGATGCGCGGTCTGACCCTCTCAGCATGGGTGTGTGTGTGTGTGTGTGCATGTGTGGGGCCTAACCCACTCCTTTTTATGATTTTCTTCGTGCTCATCTATGGTCTTGACACTTCTCGTTTCTGCAAACCAATTACGTTTAGCACCTTCTGCAACCCCAAAGCCAACCAATGGTGCTGAATCGGGTAAGCCCGAGCCCAGGCCGTCCGAGTCCTCCAAGCCCGAGCCCAGGCCTTCAGAGTCTCCTAAGCCCGAGTCTGGTAAGCCCGAGCCCAGGCCTTCAGAGTCTCCCAAGCCCGAGTCTGGTAAGCCCGAGCCCAGGCCGTCCGAGTCTTCCAAGCCCGAATCGAGTAAGCCTGAGCCCAGGCCGTCCGAGTCTTCCAAGCCCGAATCGAGTAAGCCCGAGCCCAGGCCGTCCGAGTCTTCCAAGCCCGAATCGAGTAAGCCTGAGCCCAGGCCGTCCGAGTCCTCCAAGCCCGAATCTGGGAAGCCCGAGCCCAGGCCGTCCGAGTCACTCAAGCCCGAGTCTGGTAGGCCCGAGCCCAGGCCGTCCGAGTCTGGTAAGCCCGAGCCCAGGCCATCTGAGTCTGGGAAGCCCGAGCCCAGGCCGTCCGAGTCTCTCAAGCCCGAGTCTGGTAGGCCCGAGCCCAGGCCATCCGAGTCTGGTAAGCCCGAGCCCAGGCCGTCCGAGTCTGGGAAGCCCGAGCCCAGGCCATCTGAGTCTGGGAAGCCCGAGCCCAGGCCGTCCGAGTCGCCCAAGCCCGAATCGGGTAAGCCCGAGCCCCGGCCTTCCGAATCGGGCATGCCGGATCAGCCGAAGCCCTCGCCGACGAAAGGGCCCAAGGCACCACCCGCTGACCTTCCCAAGAACAAGGCGGAGGCTGCCGTTGAGCTTGAAATCAAGGTCGCCGCAACTGTCGACGAATTCAAGGCAAAGTACCTTCCGAACCTCGTGAGTGCGATCGTGAAGGCGCTGAACGAAATGTTTACCGAAAAGAAACCTATTATGAGAGATGTGAATCGCGTGGCGAGGGCGGCTGCGTTTACATCGGACAATGTTGTTGTGACGGATGTCTACGCCGAGAACGGGTCGATTAAGGTGATCTTCTACGCCAACACACCTTCCGGAGCGTCGGCTGCTCCAGTGTCACGTGATTCGCTAAAGCAAGCAGTTGCGCAAAACCAGGCGGCGATAGCGACAAGTGTTGACGTCAGCGCAACCGATATGGCCGTCACCAACGGATACGAAGTGGGTTGATTGTGTGTGAATGTGTGAATGTGTGTGACTGTGAATGCGAATGCGAATGTGTGAATGTGTGTGACTGTGAACGTGAATGCGAATGCGAATGTGCGACTGTGTGAATGTATGTTGATGGTGCATTGGTTGTGCGGGTGTATATAAGTGTGCGTAATTGCACGCGCATGTACTTGAGTGACATGTATCGCTTTTCGTAATCTAACATGGCAATCATTCACTTTGTCCAAAAGACGGCGACACAGACAGGACCCGGCGCAACCGAGTCGAGCAAGTCGTCCGGGGGTAGTGGCGCTGGTGTTGCGGCAGGCGCGGCCATTGGAGGCATTGCTGCCGTTGCCTTGGTTGCGGGTGGTGGCTACTACTACCACAAGCGCAGGCAGAGCGGAGGGTGAGTGACGAATGCTTTGTTGGTTTTTGGCGCACTCCCTTTGATTTATGGTTCGCAATATGTTGTGTGAAGTGGTCTGCATGTGTTAACAATTTATCGTTAGTTTCGGTCCTCCTGGATGCGGTTCATGACTCTGTAATTCCCACCCACACTCTCACTCTCACTCTCACTCTACTCTCACTCTCACTCTCACTCTCACTCTCACTCTCACTCTCACCCATAATCTCACCCACACTCTGACTCACACTTTTACTCACGCTCTCTCGGCTTGATAGGTCGTCGGGCGGCAATGGCTTTGTGAAAAGGTCGGAGAGCAAGGAGATTCTGGAGCTTGACAAGGACATGAGCATGGCATTCAATCCGCTGCACAAGCCAGACACGGACCTCTACTACGAAGAACGCGATATTCACTGCTGAGCTCTTTGCAATAGTGGGCGCGATTGTGTTGGGTGTGTGTGAGTGTGTGTGACTGTTTTGGTGCCGTCGGTGTTGCAATATAATTCTTTTGGTAAAACAAAAATTACCTTGATCACGTGATATATTTCGGGTATCCTCATATGGTAAATATTGGGAAACGAGAAGCCCAGACAAGGGTACTGAAGCCCCCTTAGCCCAGATAAAGTAATTGTGTGTATGTTACTATTTTGGAACAACACAACTCACTTGTTTTGTTGGTCTCTAAGTTCTGCGAACACCATGCAGGCACTTCCCATTAATGCTAATTAAGATCAGTGAAGTAGTGTTATACTACGGCATCAGAGATGAACCTCAGTCATTGGCACTGCAGCGACATAGTTGTAATCAGCGATGCTTGATCGACTCTAACTTCAGAGTGTGTTGACTCTTTGACTCCTGATGACCGCCAAACACTGATAACAGACGCGGCGCACGCGTGAAGCGCACGCAATCGCCCTCCAGAATGGAGTGGTTTCGACGCCTGTCAGTGTCCACGCGTGGGCGCGAAAAGGGAGTTTTGAGTGAATCCCTCACCGGAAACATTAGATGCGCTGTGTGCGTGAAGCAAGGGCTCGGTCATGCCGGGTAAGCTGTCACAGGACTAGAGTGTGTGTGTGTGTGCGGTTGCGTTGCACATCCGATATTGTATTTATGTTGGTGTGTGCTTGAGTATCCACCCGCGTTACTGTGAACAGTTGGGGTTTTTTTTTGCCTCTCCAATATGCACTAATTGGATAGTACTCCTGGTTTTCGGTCCAACAGCCGAAAAGACGATGCAGAGGGAGACGCAATACTCAGAGGGCTTTGGGGCAAGCACCTGCTGGACCCTGTAAGTGAACTTGGGACATCACATTGTTTCGGTATTGTTTATCTTCCAATCTTGGATTTGTGAAAACATCCTTAGGACAACATTTGACTGCTGTTGAATCTCTTATTTGTTTTAACTGTACGCCATTTCGACTTGCAGACGACTAGTGCGACGCTCGAGGCGTTTCTCTGCGCTTTCATCTCGCGCCATTCGCATGTGGATCCACTCCACGACATTGCCTTATTTGACTCTCACTCGGTGGGATCTCCCCATGTCACAAATGGCCACCGTCAGTCGATTGCGGTTGTTGTTGCATTTATGGCAAAGGCTGTTCCTGCGGCCTGTGACGTTGAGGGACACAACTTCGAGATGGTAATTGACCTGGCACGGTTAATCGGCAACGCATCTAAAACCGTTGTGGAAGGTATGCATTGCATTTGTGTTGTGTGTTTGGTTATAGCGTCTGCCTGTGTGTTATCTGCGTTTGTGTCATTGTTTGTGCATTGTATGTACATGTGCGTCGTGCAACGTCGACCCTCCATCATTGGAAACTGCTCACATGACATACATTTTGCTTTTCTGTGCGACCTTAGACGTTGACTATGGGAACACAGACAGGGCGCCAATGCGGCTTCTGTCCTTACTCATCCGGGCGTGCGCCGTACTGGCGGCATATTCACACAACAGGTGCGACTAGAGCAACACACCCACACACACACGCACATTTACTCAGACACTTGGACAATTATAACATGCACCGATACGAATTGCTCTCCAATTGCCAACGTATGTCTGGATAAATGACAAGTATATACTGTGAATTTATTACTTACTCACGCATCATTTCTTCCGCGGGGAAACGCAGGTCGGTGCTTGTCCACCATGACGCCACATCGAGCATCTCGCGCATTGTCGGGACTGTAATTGAGCGCCTGACATTTTACACGTGCGGCGATGCCCACGTGCCACGCACCGACACGTGGTGCGCCGAGGCCATTGGCGTTGCTGCCGTCGGCGCAATCACCCTTGAGCGGCTTGTAGATCCGGGATGTTCCTGGCGCAGGCACCTGACCACGTGGGAGGCCGCTGACTATGGAGTGACTCTGCCGCTTGCATTGGCGGCGTCGGCGGTCGCGACGTCTGCGGCAGCGCAGGCGAATCCGCTATCCCCAAGGGAATTGGGCACGCCTCCCTCGACACCGACTAGTTTTGGGTCGCCGCCAACGCCCTCTGCCATGTCGACATTCTTTGTGTCTCTGCCTTCGCAGTCGCCCGCGCACGCTCACGTGGTCGAGGGTCTTGTGGACGGAGTGCGGTCTCTTGATGTCATTGGGTCACGTGGTGATGGACTGTTGTCGGTGTGGGAGTATGCGTTGCGGGAGCTGCTTCTCCACGCGACTGGCGCGCTGTGTTGGCAGTGCGTTCCTGCCCAGAACAAGCTGCGCGAGTGCGGAGGCTTGGAGGTCATTGTGGGCGTCGTGGGGTGGCGGAAGGCGTTGGAGACGGCACTGGGCGCCGCGGATGTCGGCCATATGCTCGGTGGGGCTCTTGATCACGTGCATTGGCTGTGATTGGTTGTTTTGTAACTGGATTCGCGCACACTTCGCTTTTTCACCGTTACTGCAAACATGCGCATGTGTATTTTGTGTATTAATGTAATGGTTGTTTCCTACTATGGCGTCTGTATGTGTGCAGCCCTCGCACCGCTTGAGTTCCGGACGCAGGTCGTTGCGTGGCGCGTTCTCCGTGCCGTCACTGCCGCAAATGCCGTCAACAACCGCCGCCTCTCTGCAATGGAGGGATTTCAGCGCACAATTGATTTCTTTCTGTGGACGGCGACCGTTGGCCCACTCTGCGCACCCGACGGTACATATGCCGGCCTCGATCAATCCCCCGTATGCCTGCCGCTGGGTGCCTCACGCATGCTCGCATCACGTGGGTCGTCGGATTCGCTCGCGTCGCTTGCAGATGAGTCGGGTTCCATCCGAGGCCGTCCCTTGAGGCAAAACAGCTCAGACGCCACTCAGCCCCAGGGGAATTCATCGCCGACGCAGCCCATTCCGGCTTCCGAAGCGCAGCCGTCGTCACGTGCCGTCGCCAAGCGGAAGCTGCGCCTGTCCTGCGCCGACTGCCCATTGCCGCTTCCAGAATTTGACGTTGCCGACGACGAGTGGGCGCGCGCGGCGAGAAATGTGCGCCCGCAAACCCCCGATTTCTCTCTCCCGGCGTCAGCGACGGCGACGCCCGAGCTGCTTATCCTATACCGCATGCTCCTGTCTGCGTGCATTGCGCCTGCATCCGCGCAAGTGTATCCTGCCGGCCCTCTCGACGATGCGCTTCCGCAGCAGGGAAGTGCGGGGGGTGTCTCGGCCTTGCAGTCGGCGTCCACAACCCCTCACGTCGGTCTTCCGCTGTCCGGTGTCATCCTGGACATGTACCTTCCTACATCGAGGGACTCTGATGTGAACAGGCGTGCGCGTGCGGTGCTGCGCGATGAACGCCCTGAACTCCAACTTCTCGCCGTTGAGTTTTTTGTGCGTCTTCTCGGATCGCTTCCGACGGTCATTTCCGTCTCCAATGATGTCGCCGACGCAGCCTCCCGACAGCAAGCGCTGGTGGCAGTGCTTCCGGTGCTCAGTCAGAGGGGCGTGGGTGTCTTGTTCGGCGATGTGTTCTGTGGAGGGTCGCAGGCGCCTGCGCTCGTTCTCTCTGGCACTGCCTCGTGTGAGACAGAGTCGCTGCGGTCAAAGCTGTGCCGATGCATTCTGGACCTCCTTCCTCTCGCTGCATGCATACGGGGTGGCACGCCGGCTGTGCAGTGCGATACCCTTCTGACCCTCATGCGCGCGCACATTGACCAGCCGAGGGTTGTCCGTGGACTGTCTGTGCTGCTCATCCGGGCTGTGTGCGGGGGTGGGAGGGCTGTGCGGGAGGCTCTCGCGAGTCTTGACTTTATCACATCAACACTTCTCCCCGTCCTGAAGTTGTACGCACCATCGGGGTCTGAGACGTCGCTTGAGGCAGACGCACGAATGGCGGTCCTGTCGCTTGTGCGTGTGTTTGCATTTGGACTTCCGCTTACTTCCGATGACGCGACGCCGAAGTGGCCTGCCTTTGTCTTTTCCTGTCGTCGTTTTGGTCTGCAACTCATCGCCTATCTCAGCAATCTGAACACCAGCGAGGCGCTGTGCGACTGGATACTTGCACGCATGGCAGAGGTCGTGCGCGCTGTGGCAGACTCGTCGTCGTCGAATTTCGCAGAGACGACAAGCGGATTTCTGACATCATTCCTGGACGTCTTTACGTCGCTTCCCCACGGGGGTAAGGGACCCATTCGCGTGCGCGTTGGAATGATGGCATGCATGCGGTCCATGACGAGCGGCGACACACAGCAGCAGATGCAAGGAGCTCTCATCGAGGCCGGCTGCTTTGTTCGCATTGTGTCTCTCCTCACCACCGAGTCGGGAAGCAGCGATCCGATTGGTCTGTGCGGTGCCGTCATTGCCACGCTGACATCACTCATGGAGTCGAGTGACGCACACAAGGAGAGGTTCAAGCGAGATGTCGGCTACGAGCACTTGCGCAGCTCGATCTTTCTCTGCACGGAGGGTCACATTACACGCGAAATTGTCGTCCGTCTCTTTGACATGCTCGTGGACGGCTCTTTCAGCCTCTCTAAGCGATACACAGTGACTAATCCCGACGTTGTGTTTCTCCTTCTGGAAATAAGCGGGTCGATGGACGCCGACACTCGCACGTGGCTTCTCGAGATGCTCTTCGACGTCGTCGCGAAATCGTTTGGGAATCGCACGCAGTTTTGCGATTCAGGCGTCATTTCCTATCTGGTGGGGCGTGCGCCTGTCCACGCCGCCGATGCCGACACACTCGAACGCATTGCCCGTCTAATTGAATTGCTTGGCGGGCACAGTATGACCGCGTCGGAGCTGAAAACATTCGTCGGCATGCTGCGTCTTGAGGGTGGATATAGACCCACATATGCACTTCGCATGCTGGAAGCGCTGCAACGCACGATCCGCAAGGACGGGCCTCTCCGGTTTTTCGACTTTCCCGTGGGTGACGCCACCGGCATTGACGTCCCCCGCATTGAGAAGTGGTCATCTGGGGCGGGCGGGTTCACGTTCAGTGCATGGGTGCGCTTGGAGCCTTTTGATGCACACGCACTCCGCCGCAGGGAGACGGCGCCGTCACGTGCCCTGCCATACGAGCCGCGCCTGTACGCCTTCTGCACGTCTAAGGGAGAGGGGTTTGAGGCGTACATATCGCCTCCGGGGCATCTCTCTGTGGCCGTTATTTCAAAGGGAGAGCGCAAAAGCGTGAAGTTTGACTTTCAATTCGACCCGTGCAAGTGGTACTGCGTCGCAATCGTCCACGCCGGCAGCCGCAAGCCCTGGGTGCAGTCCGAGGTGCGGCTGTATGTCAACGGCGTCCATGTCGCAAAGTCGGTGCTGCGTGTATTTTCATCGTCGGATCCGCTGGTAGAGTGCCGCTTCGCGTGCGGCAGTGACCGCCTCTCCCCCGCCACGCGCACGTCACTGTGTGGGCAGATGGGCGCAATTTACATGTTCTCGGATGCACTCACGCCCACGCACATTCTCGGCGTCCACGGCCTCGGTCCAAATTACTCGTCGGTGTTTCAGCCCATGGACGCACCAAACCACCCCGGATTTGAGCCTCTGTTTGACGGATCGCTGTCTTCGCGTCTCCTTCTGTCGTACAATGCCAAGGCGTGCATGGGTCAGGTCTGCGTGGATCTCACCCCGAGGGCATCGGGATCGTCTGGACGCGTGAAGATGGATGCACTTCTCCGTGGCTGCAAGTGCGTGACCCGCCACGTGAAGGACGCCATCAACAGCCTCGGTGGCATGCAGATGCTTCTTATTCTGCTCGCACACCTCGACAGGCCGACCCAGCGTGCCGTCTGTGGCGTGGACGGTGGCCCGGCATCCCTCGCTGCCGACTACTCTGTGGACGCGCGTCTCACCACACAGTTCTTCCGGGTGATCGCAGAGGTCATCCGGGGCGATGCGACGACGGAGGATCTGATGGCGCAGTGTCGTGGGTTTGCGACTATCAACGTGCTGTTGCTGCAGATGCACCCGGGTCACGTGAGCGCCGATACATTTCAGCCGTTGTGGCGCCTGGCGGAGACTGTGTCGAATGCAGAGCTGCGTATGGACATTCTGCGGTATATTGTGTTTGACTTCAGGTGGGTTTGCGCTTTGACGCCAGTGGGATGTAATTATTGGCTGTTGTGCAAAATGACACACCTCTGGGATGTAATTTCTTGGCTGTGTTGGGAAATGCCGCGCCTGTGGGAATGCGATTCTTGGGAGATGTGCTGCTCATGTGGGAAATGACGCACCTGTGGGACTGTCTGCATTAAGTTGTTCATTTGATATTATGTTTTGTATGAACAATGACGTATCCATTCACTCTCAGTGTTATGACGACATATCCATCGATGGCAACTATCTGACACACATCACTCCTCACACCCGCCCCGTCGCTTCCTATTTGCAGGTTGTGGATTTACGGCGACATTTCGGTGCACAGCGCGTGCGTGCAGGCCGCATTTGCCGCCGTCAGTCTCAATCACGACGCATGCAGACACTTGTATGGCGTCCGTTTTGTGCTCGACACGCTCTCACAGTTTTATTGGTACTCGCCCGAGCACACTTTTTCCTACGCAACGGAGCCCGCGAAGGTATGTGCGCTCAAATATTCTGCGGAACGTCGCAGCTTAATTCCACGTGCTATCATCGAAATGCACGCAGACGCCCATCCGCAAGCTTACGCGCGAACACAGCTAATGCACACGGCCAATGCACCGCAACTTCGTGAATGTCTATTCATAGAGTGTATTCGTTTACTCACTCACTCACACACATACACACACACACACGCGCACACACCAACAGCACTCCGTCACTGGCGAGGTTGTGGGACGACGCCTGTCCAATGAAGACGTGCGGACTGTGCGTATGATGCTGCTGAGTATGATGGGCACTTTGCTCAACGAATCGACATCGCGGGACGATGCAGTTGCCATAACGTCGTTCCTGTGCGCCTGTGGAGACGCGGAACAGGTGTGTGCGGCGGCGGCGGTTGTGATGGCGCATGCAGTGCAATCCCGTGTACCCCTGCTGACATGTGTTGTGTTTTGTCGTTGATCATGTCCTGTGTACCTGTGCCGTTTCTTGTGTCAATGTTTAAACCAAACATTATGCTTCTTCCTTTGATTGCTTTATTACTAGCATTTTTATGCTCTGCTATCAACACCCTCACACATGCCCTCGTGATTATGCATATATAACACGCATTGCAGGTGGCGGAGGTGTTGGATTTTATATTGCAGATCATCACTTCGTCCCGCAGACCTCACGTGGCGGATGTCATGGCACAGCACGGTGGCCCTGAGCTGTACTACGGGCTCCTCTGTTCGCCGTCTGACCGCGTTCGCACGCTTGCACTGCGAACAGCAACCGTCCTTGTCAGCGCAGACAGATCAACTGAAAGCAAACACCGAAAACGTCTCCGTTTGGAAGAGACGGGTTTCCACGGCGTGCGTCTTGTTCTCTCGCGACATCCACTGTCGACAGAGGTGCTTGAGGAGCTTCTCGACCTTGCCTGCGAGGGGACGCCGCTGTGTCGCAATCCAGGTCCGCTGTGTGCGTCGCTGTCACTACTGTCGGTCGCGGATCTTTCCGTCCGCTTTTCAGTGCTCACGTGTGCGTATCGCAGCATCCGGGGCAACGGAGAGGCTTGTGTAGCAATGCTCAAGCAGGCGCATTGGCCTGCTGTAATGCTTGAGCCGCTCGCGAACGTGGAGCCGGCGGCGTCGATGGAAAGAGGCGGAGCATCTGTGCTTGAGCTCACACTTGACGTTGCCGCAGCAGTGCTTTGGGGAGTCATGGAAACCGAGCGGAAGGGGTGGAAGGCTCTCGAAGACTTTCTGTTGCTGCTCGAGCGGTCAAAGGCTGTGGGGGATACAGTGCAGGCGCGGAGAGACCTCCTGGAGCGCGTGTTGTGTGGCGTGGCGGAGGAGCTCAAGAGGAGCGAGGCAGCACGAAAGAATCCCGTGTATGTGAACAACGTGGTACATTGCCTGCTTCTTGTGGAGGAGTTTGTGTTCATGCGGTATGCATTCGACAGCAGCCTCCGCCAGCACGGCACCCCGCATCCAAAGTACCTTCATCACACACACCCGCACCTCAGTCACCCGGTCCGCCGGGAGTCGGCAGGTGCGATTGAGACTGGGCACAGTGGTGCACTCGCGCTCCCCCCAACGCGTGTGCATGCAAACTCGCTGTCGACAGTGAGTGACAAGCAGAGGGATAGGCAGCAGCAACACGAACAGCAGCAGCAGCAGTCGACGCCCCCGCGCCACAACGCACACGCCAAATCCACCAACGGCAGTGATGATGTGGATTCTGAGGAGGACGCACCAAGCGAACGGTGGGACGACGTGCACCTCGCTCTCCGCATTCTCGGAATCGCCGACCTGTTGAACCTCACATACACTGTGTCGTACGGGGGTGCAGACATTGTCGGCGGCGGTAAAAGCCATCTGCGCGTCGGAGGCGTGTTGCGACTGTCCACAAAAGTTGCACTCCGCTCGCTCTTCCATCACGACGTTTCTGTGTGCGATGACGCCGTCCGCAGATTGCAACTGATGATCGAGGGACCGCTTGCCGACGCACCCGCGCCCCGCGCAATGCACGTGCTCAGCACTGTTAACAAGGCTCTCCTTGCCTCCCGCAGGCGCGGTCTCGGCAACCACTGCCGTCTTGCGTCACTCATGCGTGTAGCCATGCGCAAGTATCGTGGCGTCATCACACCATCGACAACAAGCGGGCAGTCGAGTCCCACGCGCGCGCTGTCGCCAGAGATGGGCGCGCCGCTTTCACCCGGCCTCACAGTCCTGCCTCCCGGCGACTTTTCAGACGAGCCATCCGACACGGACATGGAGTGGCACAGGCAGTTTGCAAGAGTGGTTGATCGCCATTCGCGGGAATACGAATCGGCAGACCTTGCTGTGCTCATGCCTTATCTGTCTCGCCGCCGCGCGCGTAGAGAAAAAGCGCTATCTGAGCGTTTGGACCGTTCCAGACAGATTGTCACACAATCTGAGCGGCGTTTTGAAGAGGCTGTGTCGACGTATTGGAACACGCGAAAACAGGCGGAGGACGAGCGGCGACAGCACGTGACCGCCGAGAGGGAAAACGACCGGCGCGTGGCGCTGCGGCAGTGGCGGGCGAGTGTGCAGTTTCTCACTGGCGAGCGGGGTGCGTTTGCGCCGCGCGTGCCTGTGATGGCGCGCTGGAAGCTGGATCGCACAGAGAACTTCAGCCGAATGCGCAGAAAACTCACCCGGAACTACGAATTCAACGACCACTCTGAGGCGTCGCGCGGGCGTGACGAGGGTCTGCATGCGCGGGAACGCCGGCTGACGCAGGCGCAGAAGGACAAGGATAAGGACAAGGAAAAGGACAAGGAACACGCGGATGACAAGGACAACGCACGCCTGTCTGGCGATGTGTCTGCAGCGGGTGTGAGTCTGCTGACGGCGGAGGTGGATGCCCTGCTGAACCTCTCGCTCTCTGTGCGCGCGACGGGCGACACGGACGAAGACAATGTCGCGGAGGACGACTGGAGCCTCGTGAGTCAGTCTACAACTTCGATGGGCGCGGAATCACCCAACGGCGGACCGCTCGCAGCGTCGGCGTCGGCGTCGGCGTCGGTGAACCCGGCGCTTCTCAGTCTTGCGCAACAACTACAAATGCAGCAGTCAGAGGAGCGTTTGGTATATGCGACGCAGTGCGAGCTTGTGTCGCTCATGACGGTCACGCCCGGCCGCATTGAGCTGACGACACACAACCTGTGCTTCTATGCAAGCAGGCCTTCCCCGGATGACAAGGCGGCGGTGTCGGCGGCGGCCAGTAAGGAGCTCAGCGACCCTGCCGATACAATGTCACGTGACTTCAAGTGGCCGCTGGACCAGATCCGCGAGATTCACCTCAGGCGGTACATGCTCCGTCGCTCGGCGCTCGAAATATTCCTCGTGGAACAGACAAACTACTTTATCAACTTTGAGCGCCGCGAGCGGAACCGCGTCTACACAAAGCTGCTTTCCCTCCGCCCTCCCAACCTCATTTACAGCGAGAGCAGGTCACCCGCGGAGCTTTTGCGCAAGTCTGGACTCACCCATAAGTGGCAGCGCGGACTCATCAGCAACTTTGACTACCTAATGCAGCTCAATACCATTGCGGGGCGCACATACAACGACCTCAACCAATATCCGGTGTTCCCGTGGGTCATCGCCGACTACGAATCCCCGACCCTCGACCTGTCAAACCCGAAAACGTTCCGAGACCTCGCAAAGCCAGTCGGTGCGCTGAACGAAAAGCGTCTCGAGTTTTTCGACGAGCGTTACAACAGTTTTGTGGATCCGTCTGGCGTCGTCGACAAATTCCACTACGGAACGCATTACTCGACCTCCGCGACGGTCATGTACTATCTCATCCGGGTGGAGCCGTTCACCACGCTGCACATCCAGCTGCAAGGGGGCAAGTTTGACCACGCCAACCGCCAGTTCTTCTCGGTGCCGTCCACGTGGCACAGCGTCATGACCAGCACAAGTGACGTCAAGGAGCTTATTCCAGAGTTTTTCTACTTTCCCGAATTTCTCGAGAACCAGAACAACTTTGACCTCGGCGTGTTGCAGGCGGGTCCTCGCATCGGCGACGTCGTCCTTCCGCCGTGGGCGTCGTCTCCCGAAGAATTCATCCGCCTCAATCGCCTTGCACTCGAGTCGGAGTATGTCTCAGAGCGTCTGCACGAGTGGATCGACCTGATATTCGGCCATAAGCAGCGCGGACCCGCCGCCGTGGAGGCAAAGAATGTGTTTTACTACGTGACATATGAGGGCGCGATTGATCTCGACGCCATCCAGGACCCAACCGAAAGGGCTGCTATTGAGGCGCAGATCAACAATTTCGGTCAGACGCCGTGTCAACTGTTGCGCCGTCCGCACCCGAAGCGCTTGACGGCGGCCGAGCGGGCGGGTAATAACGGCGGGTTTGGCGGCCCCATGCCCCTGATCCCCGCGTCGCGGAGGGCGAATACATTCCTTGGCGGGACGCAAAGCACGGCATCCATGTCTGACCGCGCCATGGAACGGACGCGGTCTCTCAGCGGAAGCGACAACAGCAACAAGGGCGGGGATGGCGGCAGTGGTGCTGGGGGAGGCAGTGGCGGCGGTGTGGGGTCGTCGTCATCGCTGCACGTGCCCGGTAGCGCGACGCTGGGCCCATCAACACAGCAGCAGCGCGGACTGCGCGCATACGAGGTGTCCGTGTCACGTGACGGCGAGGGGGTTGCGTATGTGGGCATCCCGGAGACGCAGTTGCATGCCTTCATGTACAACGGCATGCCGGACCGCGTCGTGACCATTGGCAGCCAGGGTACGCTCGCGTCGCACGGATGGCTTCCAGCGACATCAAACTCGTTGGCCCCGGCGCCGTTCACATTTGACGCTGATCCGCTGCTGGCCACGTCCAATCCAAGGTGCGTGTGCGCATGCGTCTGTGCGTACATGTGTGCGTGGTATCAAGTGCCTACGTCACTGATTATTCTGTTTATCTTTCTGTTTGTCTGTGCCCCCACCATTTTCTCAACTGACGTGAGTTTGCGTGCGTATGTGTGTGTGTGTGTGCGTGTGTGCAAATGCGTGTTCGTCGCCATACATGCATACGGCGCAGGCGGATTGGTGGTGGTCCGTTTGCGCAGGATGTCGAAATGTCGTCAAAGCTCTTTTGTCTCTCGCACGATGGCAAGTTCGTCATTAGCGGAGGACATTGGGACAACAGCTTTCGTGTCACGGTCGTCGACTCTGGTAAAACCATACAGAGCATTGCGAAGCACAACGGTGAGTGCGGCTTTGCGTTGCTGCTGTTTCTCACGACATACATATTTATGTGTGTAATGTTTGGTGTTTGTTATGTAATGTGATGATTGTTTGTTGTCGTTGGTGATGTTGTTGTCGTGGTTGTCGTTGGTTGTCGTGTCGTTGTTGTCGTTGGTTGTCGTTGTGGATGTTTTTGTCGCTGCTACTGCTGTCGGCTGCGTGTGTGAGCGCAGCAGGCTCACTCTCTGTCTATCGCATATCGCCTTTTGCTGTTGCATATTTCCTCACTCGGCTCACAAATGTGTTGTGTGTGTTATGCATGCACTATTGTTCACCGCAGACGTCGTCACATGTCTCGCAACCGACGAGAGCGGGAAGGTTCTTGTGACCGGTTCTGCGGACACTACACTCATGATGTGGGAGACAGTGTACGCCGGCGGTACTCTCGTAATCGACGCGCGGCCCTTCCAAACACTCTACGGACACGATGCGGAGGTGGGGATCGTCGATGTGCAATATGCAATTATGCAATTATTTAGAGGTCACTTCCATCTCTTGTTTGCCGTCTCTCTTTGTTTGTTTATATTTGTTCGCTGTGAGTCTCGGCTCGTCCCCACGAAACATTGACCTTTTCATTGCTCCTGCATCACACTCGATGTGTCTGCAGGTGTTGTGCGTCGCAATCAACACGGAACTGGATGTCATTGTCAGCGGCTCCAAGGTGTGTGCATCCTGTGTGCTTGTGCTTTTCATTCTTGCAACTGTGTGTGTTGAAGGTGTTGGTGTGTATTCTTTTTTTGCTGCTGCACGTGCGCCATTTACACATGGGACATGTCGTGTATCGTCTGCATTCTCTCCACTTGTTTACTTTATACAACATCAATCAACCTCTCGCTGATATGCACTATGGAATTTGGCAATCGACAGGATGGAACGTGCATCGTGCACACTGTGCGGCAGGGTCGCTATGTTCGCACACTGCTGCCCCCGCGACCCGAGTATCTGGGGTCATACGTTCCCCAAGTTACGTTGGCGGGCATCGCGGAGCATGGCGCAATTGTAGTCCATACACAGTACCGCTCGTACACGCAGAAGGTGTGTGCGCTGTGCTTGCTTCGCATTTTTAATATGCATCCTGACCCGTGAGCTTGTGTGTGTGTATGTTTGTTTGTGTTTGTGTTTGTGTTTGTGTGTGTATTCGCGTGCATGCATCCCATGTTCTTACGTCCGTCCCCACACAATCACTACACGACTGTCGCAATGTACCACAACAGAGCCACTTTGGCCTGCATGTGTTCAGCATCAACGGCAAGCTACTGGCGAGTGCGACGCTTGAGGACGGCCTCGCGGGTGTCGTAATTGGGCGCGCCGGCGACCATCTTGTGTCTGCGGGAGAGCACGGCACTGTCGCCATACACGACCTCCACTCGTGAGTGCAGTTGTGTGGTCTGTGACACACGCATGCTCGCCCGTCCGTCCTCTCTGGCTCTATCATGACCTGGCTTCGCTTGTCATTTTTTTAGTTTGCCTTTGTCTCGTGTTGACGGTCTCCCAAATTTCTATGAATTATGTCAGATTTACTCACTACTGAGTTTAACTAACTCTCCGCTCCTCCATGCACACACACGCATGCACACGCATATCCCCGATATATCACACACGCACAGTCTGCAAACACTCTACTCGACGGGCGTGAATCACGAAGTCCAAACACTTTCGCTGTCGCCCTCGGAAGCATTCGTCATGCTGGGCCTCAAGACGGGAAACCTCGTTATTCTGACGGCGGGCTGACACCTTTTCCCCGCTTATCGTCAATATTTGTTTGTAAATTGCTACTTCTCACCGAACCCGAAACAAAAAGGGACTGATTTGGTTTTGAAATTTGTAGTCATCTCATAAGACCTTGTGGAAACTCGGATGTGGATGGCGCTTTTGTGGATGGCGAAAAGCGCAACGAAAGGGCTGCCAGTACATCTGCTTGACGGGATATATCGCTTTGACACAATCTTCCCCTCACTTCCCAACTGAACTGGGGCACGTATCAGCTTGTGAAGGCGAAACAGAATCTCCTGGATGGTATTAAGAATGGCTGCGGGCGTTGCGCCAGCTGTTTCAAACTGATGCTGACTGTGGGAGGGTCGGCCTGTATATATCTAGCAGTTGCCCGGTTCAGATGGGATCCGTTGTTTATTTCAGTCCCCCGTTTAATTGCTCACTGAATAGCTCGCAAGCTTGAAGACAACCCATTTTCTCTTTTTTGAGCGACCTCAATTCCCAACTTTCCTATCGAGTAGTAGTTGTCATGGGCTTGTCCAAAGCACTGAATTGTAGTAACCCGAATTTTACTTCGGCCTGTTTAATCAGCCTTTCGCCGGACACAAATCCACTGCTGACATTTGGCTATGCGGCAAATATAATAATGGAGTCGGCTTCTGAGCCCTTGCGAGGTTGCCGCCGCACATATCTTTGGGTC
>CALSCR010002617.1:24286-61280 GCA_943704495.1 Pigoraptor chileana
CTTTTTGTTTACAGTCTGTCCGATCAGCAGAATAGATCGATTGGCAACTGACATGCATGTCCAGTCGGCCGAGTTACTGTAACTGATGCCACTGACTCAGTGATGTCAGGGACGGCAGCGGTAAACTTTGGACGCACCAGTTGAGGCCTATTATATGAGGCAGCACACTTTATGTTTTTGTACTTTAATCTTACGTCAGTTCCTGATCCATCGAGGAACCGTATGACCAATCGACTCCGGGCCGCATCTTCGTCTCTCGTATTGTCTCTTCAGTTCGTCGGACTGCCGCGTACGACATCCTCGCGCACAGTCACGTCTGAGGACAGCGGAGCGACTGACTAATGTCAACTCCACAGTACACCCGACATGGTTAACGTGTAATTATAGTGCAACGGTCGACGAAACTGCCACAATTACTGCCTTGCATTCAGCGCATCAGCGTTTTCCGGTATTGTTGCAAGAGAGGAGCAAAGGCAACCGCCCGGCAGCACTGCGCCGCAGCACACTGGCACAAGTGTTGTATTTCAGTGTGGCGCCGAAGTTGCAACCATTCGCACCGCAGTTCGCTCTCGCCCGCGCAAACCTCGGCAGTCGCGCCGGAGGAGGACGGAGAGCTGAGGATTGAACCACTCTTTCCCATCCTCCGTTATAACAACAGCCTGTGAAGCGCCTACAATAGCAATTTAAGGTCATCCGCAGTCATGCTTTCCGATGAAGAGAGGTTCGGCCGCACATTGCTGATGCAGTGTGTCTCATTTCTCGTTTGGCGCGCCCTTTTGGGGACGACCGTTTTTGTATCATGGACACTACTGCGTGTCGCTCTGTTTGGCATCCACGACGGCTATACTTTTGCCAGAGTAATCTACGCCTTGTACGCCACATTCTATGTGTTGGAACTTCCTTGGATCCCTGTTTATATCAGCCTGACCCTCTTGGGCACATGGTATGGCATGCTGTACGGCCGATGTGACATTGAGAAGGCCATTGTACTGGCAGCCTTGAGCTTGCATCTCATTCAAGAGTACGTGATCTCACTGTTTGACAAAACAGTGCTAAGGGGTCACAAGGGCGCTGTATCTTCCATCGCGTTGTCACCAGACGGGGCCCTCGTTGCCACGGGCAGCGCAGACGCCACCGCCCGACTTTGGGACGTACGATCGGGAGAATGTCGGGCGATTCTCGGCCGCCCGCTCCACTCGCAGGGAGCCGTCAACATCGTTGCATTCTCACCAGACGGAAGCACACTTGCCACGTCGTTGAACGAGTCGCGCGATCGCCAGGTACAACTCTGGGACACAACCACGGGTGCGCGTCTCGCCACACTTGCAAGCCATGAGCAGCCGGTTTGCGCGCTCGCTTTTTCGCCGGATGGAACTGTGTTGGCAACAGCGGCAGACTCTCCTGTGTTTCTATGGGACGCGGCATCTGGAACACGCCGCGCGAGCCTCACTACCAACAGCAATGCAGGGCACGCACCTGGGCGACTCTTGATTCTTTCTCTGGCATTCTCTCCCGATGGAAGCAGAATTGCGACAGCGTGTGACGACAAGACAGCATGCCTCTGGGAGGTGTCGACAGGAATTTGCATGAAGACGCTCAAAGGCCACACCGACAGTGTCGTCGCTGTTGCGTTTTCACCCAACGGTGGTAGAGTGGCAACGGGCAGCAAGGATTTTACGGCTCGGCTGTGGAACGCAGTGACGGGCGAATGCGTCGGTGCACTGTCCGGGCACACTGACGTCATCACGGCTGTCGCATACTCCGCCGATGGAGCCACACTGGGCACCGCGAGTGCAGACAAATCGGTGCGACTGTGGGACGCCGCAGCAATGACACTGCGCCTGGTCATCGGGGAGCCCCGCCCTCGGGCCGTCCCAGTCCAAGTCGACGGCGGCCAGTCATTACCGAAGGCCGGAGACCCTGCGGATGTGCCCAAAGGAAAACATAAGCGAAAGAAGTTGGACCTAGTCATGCGGCTCCGCCGCGACATACACGGCGCCCTGACCGAATTCATTCCGTATTTACAAGAAATGGTCTTTGCTGTCATATTCACGGTGCGCCCATTCACCAGCGCAGTGTCCAGCTTGTTCCATTTCTTTCGTGATCTTGATTCGCTGTCAGCTCGCACGAAGCAGCAGTCCAAGCGGATTACAATCGGGGTGCATGGCACTGTTCCCGTAACAGTGTATTTTGATAAAGAGCGCGCATCGATGGGCTCAGCAGACGAGCTCGAACCGGGACGACTCCTTGATGACACACATCTTGGGCCTGTCTCTTCGCTTGCCATATGGCCCGATGGAACAACACTCGCGACAACAAGTCTGGGCACGTTGCGTTTTTGGGATGTGGTGACAGGTGAATACCGCGCCAATGCTTCCGGCCGTTCAGGTTTGGTGAACTCGTTCGCGTGGTCACGTGATGGAAGAATCATGGCGACCGCAAACAGTGACCGCACTGCGCGTGTGTGGGAGATGGATGTGCTACTGAAGGACCACCGAATCACCGCAAGCAGTCGCAGTCACGCTGACATTCCGTCGTCGCCGCCATCGATAAACACCCCATCTGGGACAAATGCGATTGCTTCTACCACGACCCACGGTGGCATTGACAGCAAGGCTGGTCCCTCGGTGACTGTTGGCAGTCGCATTGGGGCATCCAGCCTCGTTGCTGCAGTTCTTGCTGGGCACGAGAACGATATCGTTTGCATTAGTGTATCAGGCGATGGCCTCGTTGTAGCGACTGGCAGCCGTGACAAGACGGCGCGCCTGTGGGATGCCGCAACAGGGGTGTGTTGCGCCACGCTCCGGGGCCATCCCGACACGGTTTCCTCCGTTGCAATTTCGCCCGATGGAGAGACCGTCGCAACAGTAGGTACTGGTCGGGTGCGTCTGTGGCACACACCCACAGGCGTGTGCCGCGCCACGCTAAACACGAGCTCGCTGCTGTTTTCAGTTGTGTTTTCCCCCGACGGTGCGACGCTTGCGGCGTCGGTGAACACGTTGTTGGCGGCTGCCGTCTCTGATGTGCAGCTTTGGGACGTGGCAACGGGAGCGTGCTGTAGGTTGCTCAGTGGGCACTCAAAGCGGGTTGAAAGAGTGGCGTTCTCGCCAAACGGGACGAGAATTGTGACGGGGAGCATGGACCACACCGCGCGCTTGTGGGACGTAGCGACGGGGGAACAACGGCAGATTTTCAGTGGGCACACGGACGTTGTTGTTGCTGTTGCTATTGCGCGAAGTCACAAGTGGGCCGTGTCCGGCGGGCTGGACAACACCGCTCGCCTGTGGTCCCCGGTGACGGGTACTGCCTTGTGTGTGTTTGGGCATTCGTATCCAATCGTATCGGTGGCTGTGTCACCTGATGGGAGAACAGTCCTGACAAGCGGGCTGAGTAAAGAGACTCGATTGTGGGATGCGGAAACGGGCGTGAGCAAAGATGTGCTGAATGTCAACAGCGACGTCGCGCCGAGTCACTCGGACTTTCTGCTGAATGGCGATTCCTCGGTCTTTATCACTGCCGGATGCGAAGGGTTTGTCACGTGGAATCCGAGCCGAGGAGACACGGGCACGCAAGCTGATGCAGATGTCAAGGCGGTTGTGCTTTCGTTTGACAACGGCGAGGTTACTAATGCATCCGGGCCTGATTCACGCGCACACAAGAACACACACACGATGTTGTGTCTTGCTTTTTCTGCCGACGGACAGATGTTTGCAACAGGGAGTGACGATGGGAATGCTCGAATCTGGGATTTAGCGACTCGGAAGCTACGCGCAACTCTCAAGGGTCACTCGGAGCCCGTGCTGTCCATCGCGTTTTCTGGCGACGGAAAAGCAGTGGTGACGGGGAGCGCTGACACAACTGCTCGCCTGTGGAATGCTTCGACGGGATCATGCAGCAAAACCTTTTCCGTGCATTCTCAGCCGGTTCATTGCGTGGCTTTTTCGCGTGATGGCAAGATGATTGCGTCGGCAGGCGCTCGTGACAGTATTGTACACATCTGGGGCACTGCATTCACTCTGTTTAATTCTAATTCCAAGTACCAGCTCTGCTGTCCAGGTCCTGTGAGTTCATTGGGATTCTCCCCCGATGGAAGCACACTTGTGGTGGCGAGCCAAGAGATACTGACGCTGTGGGATGTCGCTAAGGAAACTCGCCGGGTCACTCTGCTTGGGCATGCCCAGCCTGTTCTTGCGGTTGCGTTTGCTCACAACGGACAGGGTGCAGTCGCAACAGGAAGCGCCGACAACACGGCGCGCGTTTGGGATGCCACTGGATCATGTTGTGCAACTCTTGACCGCGGTGGCCACACCGACAACGTGGTTTCCGTAGCTTTCTCCCCCGACGGCAAAACAATCGCAACAGCCAGCGTGGATCACACCGCAAGGCTGTGGGATGCGGCGACAGGAACATGTCATTTAGTGATGAGAGGCCACTCAAAGGCAGTTATTTGTATCGCGTTTTCCGCAGACGGGCGCTCGGTGACAACGGGAAGCGTCGACAAAACGGTGCGTGTCTGGTCCCCTGCATGCCTCGATAAAGTGCATGGCGCCCGTGCTCCACCGACCGGTCGCGCATCGCAAGGCATGCAACTGCCGGAAAGCGCAACGTCGTCGGCGAACTGCACAGACGACGAAAATACAGGCGATAATGAACCGGCACAGGCCGCCCCATCGAAGTCCAAACAGCCATGGTGGCGCCGCCGCTGATAGCCGACTCCATTTTCTGTCCATGCTAGCTATGGAAAATTAAAAGGTCCTGAAGTAACCATGCACAGACGAAGTTCCATTGTGTCAACAACAAATCGGATGTTGAGGGCGCCTGACCAAACTAAAGTGCAGTTTCGGTTAAGTGGTTGTAGTGTTTCCACAACAAACATTAACGAAGTGCTTTCCCAGATCCCGCCAGTTGCGAAATTATCTCTCGCTGGCGGAGCCGTGCAAGACAACAACGTGGCCAGGACACGGCCACTGAGATACAAAGGACGTTTGCTAGAATATCAGTGTAATATAATGAATCCCCCACTCATACACACACACACACACCGGACGTGGTGCAGTATTATCGCCCGTCAACAAATTCAGCGAAGGAGACGCTGCAGTTTAACGACTTGGCAATGGACAGTGCAGGCCAGCGCGCAACAGAAGAGCATCACTGAGCACTCATGTGATCCAGGAGACCGACACTGCGGGTTTACAGATCCAGCCTGTAAAAGCGAGTGGCAGTGCCAGAAAACACTTCGGACACATCGTCGTCACTGCAACCAACGTCTCTCAGGATGTCATGAAGCGTGTGCGCCCACTCGTCGTATTCTGCCGCAAGAAGACAAACCGGCCAATCCGACCCAAACATGCACCGGCGCGCCCCAAAACAGCGCACCGCATGCTCAACATAAGGCTTGAGGTGGTCCTTGGTCCATCGTTCGTGGTCTGCTTCCGTCACCATGCCACTCAATTTGATGTACACGTTCGGGTGTTTCGCCGCCGCTTCAATGTCCTGCGCAGTTCACATTCATTTGGAATGCAGAAAAAGTAAGGTCACATGAGCAATCCGTGTAATAACCACTTGGTTGCACTTGGGAGAAAAAATATCCATCATCATGTACCGCACATTGGGCCACTGCATAATGCAACACTCGAGCTATTCATCGCCCCGCCACAAGCACACGTACGTGCATACACACACCACAGGCGCACATACGCGCACGCACATATTTGTGCATACACACGCCGCATACATACACGTGCACGCACAGGTTCGTACATGCACACATGAATGCACGCCAAGACCCACTTCCTTCCAGCCATCCAAGACGCCGTCTTTTATCAGCGGCTTGGCCACGTGGTCAATCACTAGACGCAGTTGCGGAAACTTCTCCGCAAGCGGCGGTACGCACTCGAGATGTTGTGGTCGGAGAAGTAGATCAAAAGCAAGACCTCGCGATGCAAGCTCCGCGAGGCCGCGGTGTACATCTTATTGGTTGAGTGTGCATGTTTTGAGTGTGCATGTATGGCATATATGTGTGCAAGCGTTTTTGTCCGTTAAAAAACACTTGGCGCTCAATGCTGTCCCTAGATTCGGCACCAAAATGTGAATTGATGCGAAACCCACTGCATCTATCCTCACATCCACTTGCATCTACCCTCCACCCACCTTCACGCATCAGCCACTTGTTATCGGATTCGTTGTGAGTGAGATGCCGCACTCCGACAAACTGCCGAAGTATATAACCGAGTGCGCATTGTCAGCACAGTCGCAAGAAGCCCACAACAAACTTCAGTGCCATGCAATCAAAACACTCCACAGCGGATATTGAGAAACTGTTTACCTTGCTGTGTGCGCGATGCAAGTCCAACCGACTGCCAACATCGGGGTGAGTGAGATCGACCCATCCCACCACACCTGCAATGGACGCGTGCCTCTCGCTCAACTCCAATACCCACGCTAAAACGTGGTTGAAACGGGATGTTGATATTGCAGGCATTAGACAAATGCTCAAAGTGTGGTAGCCGCAATGGCAATGACGATTGCCAATCAAGTTCAGCTAACGGGTTGCGTGGTCGCACGCACACTGTGTGCTTTTCAAAGAAGACAACACAGTCAGCGCACAACGGGTAGTTGAATTTACTCACGAATCTCCTCTTCGTTGTGGTCCACCTGAACGTAGATGCCCTTATCGACCCCGGCCCTTCCGGCGTGCTCGACAAAGTGCTCTGGCAGGTAATTTCTGAATAGGACCTCCATGTCGGGAGAAGGAAATGAGTATTCCCACCGGTCGAGGTCCCAGAAGTCTGCACATGAGGTATGCGTGCCAGTACGTTCAATGCCAAAGCGTCCAATTTTATTATAGCAAGGCACTTTCTGGACCTAATCAACTCACGATTATGGGCATCCACGATCGGGCCTGGTACCCGAATTTTCCGCTTTTCGTCATCCATTTTATCTTACACAATGAATAGTGTGGTAGCTGAGAGTTGTGCTGCCACATAGAACTTCAAATCAAATGCATTACTTGAGCGCTTTTTTCTGCCTCTGAGCACTCACTGCGGGCCAGACTGGCGACGGCGTCGGCAGCGGCACTCCGCTGGTGAGTGCCGAATATATTGCGAGATCTCGGCAGAATCTTGGGCGGTAGAATCGTCATCCACTTTTGATGACGTCGGCGCATCCTCGCATCTTTGTCATTGGACGACGTTCGATTGTCACAAAAATTAATCTCTTTTGACTATCGAAAATGTATCGAATGGAAGCACTGCAAATATCGTACAAACTGAAAAACTGAATAACTCTCCACACCCAGCTAAAGCTCGTGCTTATTACAATGGCGCCATAGCCAGCCAATAGACAGCCACTCCGTGCAGTCGACACACCTCATAGCTAAGTGGATATCTTGGTACTCATTTTCATGCGATGATAAGTAGGTATAAGGTGGCTGTCGCGGACTCCGCCCGGCGCATTAAATTGAGAAAGGCGCGATTTCCCGCAATGAAACTGACCGCAAATGTAGTCTGGAATGCCGTCGTCGTCCGGCGATTGGTTTCACATTGCTGTGCCGGTCGACATGCAAATCGCATTGCAATCGTCCCCTTCGTTACTTGTTGAAAGGCATGTAGACACAGACACAATTAAAGTATGTCACACGATCATTGTGAAATGTACACATGCATGCCAGTGTAACAGACAGCGGCAATATCGCCTGAAAATAGCCCGTTCTTCTTGAACGTAGGCTTACCCCTCCCCCTTTCACGCGGGGGTTTCGGCGCTCCTGCGAATTCGCTTACTCATTCGAGCGTAATTTCGCATCATCGCATCTTCGTTTCCGTTTCTGTTTGCAGCATTTCCGCATGAAGGGCACTTGCACGTGCGGAGTCACGCTCTGCTGCGACCGCTTTGAAAAATGATGGCTGTGGAAGTCCAACTCCCACCAGTGCTGCAAACGGCGCCGCAAAGCACACTTGACGCCATCAACGCGGGCGAGAGCATAGCCTCGGTGAATTCGATTCCGGTTATATCTTCACCGGATGAACGAACGGGAGATGGTGTGCCGTCGTCTGCGTCTTCGCTTTTGATACGTCCTCTGGAAGGGCTTGTCAGGAGTGTGGTTGGAGTGTCGACCACAGCACAGCAAGCAAACACAATGGCAAGTCCGTTGTCTCCAACTGCGGCAGCCTCTGCAGCACACGCCGGCGCCTCCTTGGAAGATGACGCGTGCTTTACAATGTGCCATGCACCATCCCTGTCGTCTGTGCTCTCGCGGCTGTCGGATCCTCTCTCACTCGGAGCGCCGCACGCACAGACTGTCTCCACGACAGCGTCCGCTTCATCAACCCTACATGCACCACCCGCAGCAAACAGTGCCCTGCCCAGCATAGCGATACAGGCACTGCACGTTCAACTGGGTGGCGACGTCACTCAAAAATCTCACGCTGCGGATCGTGTAAACGCTGATAGCATATCGATGTTGATGTCCTCATCCCTTGTCATGTGCTCGGAAATGACGCTGGCGGACGCACGCAACAGCGACGTCTTCTCGCTTGCTTCTGCGCACTTTCGCGTCGATGACAGTGGGTCGGATATGGACGGCATCTCGCACGGTGCTATGTCGCGATACAATGCTGGGCGTGCGGACGTTTGGTCGCTCGCCCGCTTCAATGAATCCACGTCCATCTTGGACGGTGATGTGAACAACCACGACACATACTCGATAGCGACGATGCAGTCGCACCGCAGCGTGGGCGGCGTCCTTGCAAATGCATCGCTAGATGGCAACGGGGGCGATGCGAGTTCCATTTCGGCGTCAGAACGAATGCAGGGGCACTACCACGGGCGGAGGTCAAGCGCACCATCCCTCGGATCCGCCGGGGGTGCTGGTCACGTGTACGGTGGTGGGGCTGTGTCTGGACACGGTGGACAGGGTCAGTCTCTGGCAGCTGTCGGCGGTGGCGCTGCCAGATCACCTGCCAATCGAAATGCGTCCGGGGTAGCACTCGGTGACGCCAGTGCAGGAGGCGACGATGGCGACGGTGAGGATGACGGCACGTGCCCTATATGTCTCGAGGAAGTGCCGACCGGCATTGGATCGTATGTCATGCCGTCGTGTGGATGCGCGTTTTGCGAGCCTTGCATCGCGCAGTTTTATATTGTGCGCATTGAGGAAGGCGACGTGATTTTCATGCCATGCGCCAAATGCGGAGCCCCTGCTTCGGACGAGGCCGTCCAACAGCTGGTTGGCGAGTACGGTCCAGATGCACTTGTGCGGTATAAGGAGCTCAAGCGGAGATCGGCGATCGATAGGGATCCTAATCTTGCATGGTGTCCCGAGCCAAACTGCAACACTGCTGTGCATAGGTCGGCCGCCGTGTCTGCAGAAGAGATTCGTCGGCGTGCGGCGGCCGCACTTGTTGCCGGCGGTACGATTGTTGGAGTCGATTCGAGCGCGGAGAGAAAGCTAGCGCAACGAAGACACAGCTGGCCTCGCTTTGGGAGCAGCCGCAAGGGGAAGGAAAAGAGGGACATGGACAAATACGGTGTGGGAATTGAGGGCGCCGCGGTTGACGGTTCGGGGACGTCATCTGACTCTACAGTCACGCATTGTTTTGTCGACTGCACAACATGTCATCGCCCCTTTTGCTTTGACTGTCACGGAGAGTGGCACGTGGGTGTCACGTGCGAGGCGTACGTGGCCCTCCGCGCAAAGGAGAAGCGCGACAAGGACGGTGAGCGCAAGTTTAGAAAGTGGGCGCACAAAAAGACCCGCAAATGCCCAGAGTGCGACGTGAAGATCGAGAAGACGGGCGACGGGTCATGCAACCACATGATTTGCTCAGTGTGTCGCACTGAATTCTGCTGGTTGTGCGGGCAGAAAATACCTCCCGAGGGCCACTTTGACAGGGACAACATTCGGGGCTGCCCGGGCCTTCAGTACGGTGTCGAGTCTCTCAGCCAGCTCGGAATCGCAAAGGCACGTGCGCGGGTCGCCGGCCGATATGCGGGGAAGGCGGCGCTGATTGCACTCGCCGTGCCGTGGGTTATCATTGCGGCGGTCCCTGTTGCAGCATACGTCGGTGTGCGCGTCGCCCATCGCAAGTGGTCCATGCGGCGGAGATGAGACTCTGTTGCTGTCTTGACGCGTTCAACGAGTGCGTGTGTGGCTTGCGTCCTGTGTGCGTCTTGTGCTTTTCTTGCGTCTGTTCTGTTTGCGGTGGCGGCATCTTTTTTTGCTCTCGCCTTGTCGAAATTGATACTTTTGTGTATTTTAGTGTGACGGTTGAACCGTGTGTTGCAGTTTGATGTGCGCTTAAACTGTGCGGTTATCGTGCGTGGCTATTGTTGGTATTGTGATCGGTTGCACAATCGCTAAAATTGTATAATAAGCGTGCCTCTCTTCGCTGCGTCACGTGCCGTGTTGGCGGGTGCTTTGCGTAATTGCGGGTGTTTGTCGTTTAACCGCAGTTGCTTAATTGGGACACTTTATTTCGCTGTACATATATCAAAGAAAATGGAGTAAAATTATCGACTGTTCCAGTCCAGTCCGCTTTTTTGTTGTGAAGGGTTGTTGGATGCACTCGACATTACAGGCCACACATCTCAATCAGTTCAGCCACGTTCGTGGAACTATTATCCGTCGCTTCGGCACTGCTATCTTCTTTCTTGCCTGTCACTCGTTTTGCACCAGACGACGACACTGCATTGGTGTCACGATATACCCGTCTCGCCAGCGATCTCTTTCTCGCTTGCACTTTGGCGCACCTCTCGTCCACCGTACCGCGATATAGGAGCGTGTGGATGTGTACTGCATCTGCCGTTTGTCCCAGCCTGTGCACGCGGTCGGCCGCCTGGTCCGCTGCCGCCGGATTCCAGTGCGCGTCCAGCATAATCACGTGACTGGCACACGTCAGGTTCAGGCCCACTCCACCGGCACACAAAGACAGTAGCATTGCGTGTCGGACCTTGCGTCCTTTGGAAGATGACGTCCCCAGTGACGAGGACGCATGGAAGAACGCAGTGATCTCGGCTTCTCTGCGCGCTGGAGTCATGCCGCCGTCCACGCGTGATAGGGAGAAGCCTTCCGTCGACAGTCGACGCGCGGCGACGTCCAGCATGGATGTCCACTGCGAGACAATCACGCACATATGCCCATCGGCGGCAGCTTCCGTCGCAATCCGAGCCATGGCATTCATTTTACCACTCGGTGCGTCGACGGCATCCAAAACGGAGACCCCACGTGCCTCTCGCACACAAATGTCAACACCATCTGCGACCTGCGCAATCTCCCTCTTGACGCCCGCCTCTTTCGTCACTTCGAGAGAGGCAAACATGGCACTGAGGTCGTCATCTTGTCTCTTCTCCTTCCTGCCTTTCAGTGGAAACACGCCGTCGAGGTGCTCGGAGAGCGAGCTGTCCACGCTTGCTTTAAGGAGGCTCACATGACACGCGGCCTGACGCAGGCGAGTGAGCGCCACCAGATAGCGAGAGTGAGAGTGCGCATCCGGGGTAAGCATCTTGTTCCGCACTGTCGCAGTTGATGTGCCATTAATCTCCCCAGCCACAAATTTGCGGCACCACGTGACGACGGCATCGTACACCCGCTTCTCATCCGGTAGCATGTCAACAGCGTGTTCCACTCTCTCCTTGCGAGGCAGGGCTACCAGCGGCGTCCCATCGTCCTTCATTTCGTCCTTTGTGCGTCGCAGCATGACACTCGCAAGCACGGCCCGCGCAGCCGCCGGCGCATCGCGTGCCGCGGACACCACAGCCTTGAATCCATGCGCAGTGCCATACACGGGCACGCGCAGAAACTGCAACGCCGCTGCAACATCGGCAAGACTGTTTTGCACAGGCGTTCCCGTCACAATCCAGCGCGCGTCAGAGCGATCAGCGACAGCCGCTGCAGCGGCAAATGAGCTTGTTCTCTTGTTGCGAATCACGTGACCCTCGTCGAATACTGCGCGCGCCCACTGCGATGCGAACAGAGGGGAGTTTGGATTTGTGGCGGCACTTGCGTCATCATCAGCGCTGCCATTGCTATCGTCGCTCAATGAGGCCTCCCCCGCATCCTCCAATGCCTTAAAATGGAGTCGGTGCTCCCTCTCCAAAGTGGCGTATGTTGTAACCACAAAATCAACTCCCGAAAATGGGGAGTCAGACGCTCCCTTTGCCTTTTTAGTGCGATTAGAGCCGTGGTAAACGACGCATTCGGCAATACCGTCCGTGTGGGCTTTCACCTCAGACGCCCACTGGCACAACAGAGACGCCGGGCACACGACGAGGGTTGGCTTGGTGGTCGCGGGATGCATTGCTTTGCTGCACATGACAACCGCAATGACATCCAGGCTCTTGCCAAGGCCCATATCGTCCCCAAGGATGCCTCCCCGGGGATTGCCGCCGCCACTTCCCTCCCGCCACATCATCCACCGCACCGCTTCGACCTGATGAGGAAGGAGGCGCGTTTTCACACATGCAAGAGAAGCGGAGATTTCAGGTAGAGCCACGACGCCCCCATCTTTGCGACGCTTATCAGTTGACGCCAATGATGACGCTGACTCGCCCCTCGCGATATCCCGCGCCCGCCCCAACCGAAGTAGCACAACACGCGCTTTGTCGGCAAGGTCATCTCTGTCGACCAGCTGACCGTCGGAATCAACGGCGTCTTCTCTCGCATTGCGGCGGCCGCTCGCGCATTTATTCTCCCTTTTCTTTTCCTTCTTCACGGCCGACTGTCCGTCAGCGGCAGGGCCAGATGCTGTCGTTGTCCCCGTCATAGAGGGTGTCGCACTTGCACGCACTCCCACACTGCCGGGATTTCTACCCACGTGCGCATGGGTGTGTGTGTGCGTGTGTGTCTGCACAGGCCGGTCCTCCCTTGTGGTACAGAGTGCTCGGGCGGCAGAGAGAGAGCGATGGACCTTGTCAATTTCGACCGCAATGGACTTCGCTTCAAGCGCTGTCTTTGCGTCCTTTTTACGCTGCAGGCACATGCGGAGGCGATCTTCAAGCCCCACAATGATGTCCGTTTTGCTGTTAGTGTCGTCGTGTGTGCGCGATTGGGAGGGTGCAGCCGACACCGGCCTCGCGCAACCATCGTTGATTCCTCCACTGATCGACAGAGTGGTGTGTGTGTGCGGCTCTGCCCGTCCAGCGACATGCACACTCTCACTGCCGACATATGATGATGTTGTGATATGTGAGCCCAGCCCCTCACGCCCATTCGACGCATTTGCGAAAAAAGCACCTGTTTCCGCACGCGCATTTTCACTTCCCTTGGTTTCGGAAACATAGCCCGCCCTCGGTGCGCAAGCGGGTGGATTGTTCGACGCGGGCGCGTTCTCCTTGTCAGTAAATGTCATCACACTATAAGATTCACACCACTGTGTGCGTTCGTTTGACGCACATCTATATTGCACCGCAGGTGATTCAGTGGTCGATTGAGAGCGGAGGGATATCGGCTGCCCGTGTACAGCGCATACGGTCACGTGGGATGTGCCAGCGAGTGTGGCCGTCGACACGTGGCTGCACGATCCATCCCGAATACTGCACACGTAGTAGCTTTTTCCTGTGGGTGGGTTCGTACAAATTGAACTTCATATGATTAAACGCCTATTTAAAATGCGTCCATGCAAAGGATCCTACTAAGTTTTAATTGAGCAAATAAATGAGCTCACACAATCTATCCGCCCACACTCAACCACACCTTTACTGGGACCATCGCGCACGCCGGTTTTGATGAGGCACGGACGCCTGTGACCCTTGCAGAGGACTGCTTCAACGGCATTACGATCGGCAGTCGCAGTGGAAGTACACAACGCGGCCGAATTGTGCATTCGATTCGCCTTCGAACAATCGACGTCGTGCGAATCCATCTCGCGCGTGTGCAAAGTTTAGCAGGGCTACACAACTGCCCCTCCTGCTGAATATGCCACCTCGCCGTCAGCCCTCTCGGAACGCAATTTCGTGTTATGGAAAGTACAAATGCATCACGCCTCGATCTCTCAACTGACAGGAACAACCGTGCAAGAACTTTTTTTTTGTAATATTTGAAGTGGACCGATTTTGTTTTGAAAATTCCGCGCCCTCGGTAACTCAATCACGTGACAATCGTGTGTAATGTTTGCACGTGGTGACTGGCTGCTGCACCCACAGTGCATTCAGCCGGATCGGCAATCAAGTATAACAACACTCTTACTTGTTTCTCTCAAAAGAAAGACTCTAATTTCAACATCCCGAAGCTATAAGGTGGAGCCATATCTTACGACGCCGTACTCTGTGCAACTGAATTTGTTGCAAAGGGAGAAAAACACGAAACACGGCGAAAACAGCGCTCCTTCGGACACGATTCGATTTCAGAACGCTTGCACTGCCCGCCACCATGGCCCATTCCATAAGCCTCGCCCGCTATGGCAGTCTCCTTGGGGGCTCGCTGCGGGTGATCTCAGTATCGCGTGCTGCCTCTGTGCATTTTCGCTCTTCTAATCTCAAGACCGTTGCACTTAAGGCCGTGTCGCCTGGCATGCGGCATCCTTTCGGAGTGCAGTGCGCTCCTGCCATTTATATAAACACTCGAGGATATGCAACTCAACCCGCAGTTGCGTCGACCCCTGTGAAGCAGGAGGAGAGCGTCTATGTGAAGGCGCGGGCAATCGTTGGCAACGTGAAAACGTTCTTCATTAAGATGCGCGACGGCTGGCGTCTATTCAGGTGTGTTTGTGTGTGTGTGTGTGCGTGTATATGTGCGTTCCTGCCTGTCCCACATGAACACTCGAAGTTTCCGCATAGTATCACCGTATCCACCTTGCATGTCTAACTGTGCCCTTATTGCGGGAACATGTTTGGAATCTCTACGGTTCCATCCATTTTCATTGCAGGTCCAATCGAAAGCAAGCGAAGGAGTTTCGGCGAATCGCTGCCGCCGAGTCACGAGAGCTCAACTTTTCCGAGTTCGTCGTCTGCCGACAGTCGGATCGGGATTTGCGCAAGCTGATTCCCTTCATCCTCTTTACCCTCGAATTCCCTGAATTTCTTCCGCTGGTCCTCTATTATTTCCCCAACTTTTTGCCTTCGACGTTTGAGACTGCCGCCGAAAAGTCCAAGCGGTGAGTATTTGGAAACCTGCGATGCGGTGGGAAAGAAAGGGGACTGATCATGGGATGTGTTACTGTGTTTATACTTGCATTTTATGTCCTACGAAAGTGATAGTATGTGTGCATGTGTATGAAGGTGTGTGTGGTGTTTGGGGGGGGGGGGCGATAGTATGTGCTGTCAATATCCACTGCCGTTGATTATTAACAGTGCAACATTTTAACACAACAGGCTGGGGTCAGCTGCACTTGAGCGGATTAGCGCCGTGGTCAACATCTACTCTGAGGCTGCGGGCGCCGGTCTTATCTCTGGCGGTGCGCGGTCGTTTGGCGGTCTGTTGAGCACCGCTGACCTCGAACAGGTGGGCGCACTGTGCTGGGGCGCATTTTGACACATCCTGTTTTTTTGCAACCAGCCAATAGTGCCAAAGGAATGATGTGCAAAGGGCCGGTTGCGGTGAATGGTGATGTCTCAGAAATTGGTTGCTGTATCCTTTATTTGTTTATTGTTACGTTGGCTTCCTTTCTTTAATATCCCTCATCATGCCCATCACTTGTCGAATCTTTTTTCATATCACTCAATCCACTTGGTGTTGTTTGTTGTCGCTGTTGCGGACGCACAGCTTGTCACCCTCACTCCGGCACGTGCTCTTGCACTTGCGCGGGAGAAACTGGGCGCCCCGGATGTCGCTTCGCTGCCCAAGCCGCTTCTGGACATTGTTTCCCGCCACTTTGCCGTGCCAGGATTCCTCCCTCAGTCGTATCGCCGTGGACGCGTGTCTCGTGTTCTGCAGGAGCTTGCAACAGACGACGGGGTATGTGGCAACAGTGCTGGTGTGTGATGTGCGTGTGTGCGTGTGTGGGTTTCGTGTTGGGAATGCGGCTGTTTGGCCGTGCCGGTATTGTTCTGGCTTGGCAGAGCAGGTGTTGCTGCGTAATTTTCACACCTGCCTATCATTGGGCAGTTTCTCTTCTATCAACCTATCCCTATCATCACCTAGTGCTTTTGTGCTCTGTTCCGCATATGATTACTCACACGCGCTCTTGCAATGCCTCCCCCCCCCCCCTCCTCCCGCTAATGTGTGTCAGATGATGCGCTTGTATGGCGTGGATCGTCTCACGTGGGCTGAACTGCGGGATGCATGCCACCTGCGCGCCCTCCCCGTGCCTCCGCCGCCGGCTACGAGCGCATCGCCCACGCTGGCAAGCGCTGTCGACCCCTCGTTGGATGCGCCGCGCCGCCATCTCACGGCGTGGTTAGAAGCCACAACGGGTAACCAAGGAAGCACACTACCGATGCTCCTTCTGACTATTGCGCGCACCGCGGTTGCCTCGGAAGAAATGGATGCCTTCTCGAGGCTGTCTTCGTCCCTCTCCGCGGCACAAACCGCGGCCGCGCCTCAGTCGACTGCCCGACCAAATACGTTGGCTCCCCGGACTCCTCCTAAGGCTGCACGTGTCGAGGGAGCGCGTGTCGCTGCTGCCGGAGGGCGGTGATTGGTTGCCTTTTGATCCCACTGGTGGGCTCCCATTGGTTGCCTTTTGATCCCGGCTGCCGTGCTGTGGACACGCCTGAGACGTGCGATGGAAGATTCAGTGGTGCCGTTTCGTTTCTCTTGTTTGTGGATTGGCGTGTGCAGTGGCGTGTTTGTGTGTGCTGTTGTGTTTTGTCACACAGACTCAGACTCCTATCCTGCCATGGTAGTGGATGCCTTATACCTTGACTTCCCTGCTGCTCCGTGCACCTTATAAACTGCGCGTACTGGGTGTATAATAATAATAATGACACGATTCATTTCTTTTTCTATTTTGTTGGTTTGATTTGCAAAGCATTGGCAGAATGGTAGTATGGCTTCGCTTCAATGTAAATAATATATTTTAATCTACAACACTTGTGCGTGTGTTTCAGATAGTTTCGGTTGATTCGCGGATCTCGCCGCACCTCCCCTCCAGCGTAAAAGCAGCAGTGTTGCGCGGCGCCTCATCCGTGGACGCTCTTCGGAACATGCGTGCACGTAATGCCAACAGAGGCTTTCTGTGTGCGTCTCCGTCACAATCTCCCTCTGGCGACAGTGACTTGTCCGCTGCAATTGGCAACGATGGCGACACATTCGGCACTCCGCTTGAAGAATGCGCGGGCTGATACTGCGACGGCCAGTCAAAGGGTTGGTCGCAGGAAGAATTAGAGGGCGTCGTTGTGCATCCGCGATCCGTTAGTTGAGGTGTAGTTGTGCAGGTTGCTCCCTGTTCGGGGCATGGTGTGCCCGCAGCCATCCACGGTGCGGCCCACTGCATCTCAAGGCCATGGCATGGCTTGCGTATGAACAGCGGGCTCTGTGCTTCAGAATACACTGATGTATGCGTGCTTACAACGGCGCTATTTGCGGACATAGTTGGGCTTGTTGTCGGCGACTTTCTTCGTCCGCCTTCAGATGTCGACTTGCGAATGGTCATTGGCGATAACGGGAATGAGGAATGCTCTGTCCTCAGTATGCCACGCTGCGGCGGCAGTGGCGATCCCACCGCCGGTAGATACCCGCGCTCGCTGTCCGTACTCGGCGACGGTGACATGTCGTCCCTAAAGCGCACGTGCCCGTGTCCTCCGAGTGGCACGCCTCCGCTCGCATATTCACTACTATTCGACACTGTCAGAGGGTCGTGGCAGTACCCCTCAGGAGATCTCCTGCTGTCATCCGCTTGGCGTCCGGCGTCGGAAAATGCACGCTGGCGGCGCTGGGCCATGGGTGATCCCGCGAATGAGGGGCCGCGCGTCGACCCAAGGCTCACAGATCGCATGGTCCGTGTCTGCGTGTGCGCTTCAGAATCGTCATCCGCCGCCGACTCGGCGTGTTCGCATTGGGCCTCAGTTTCATCCCCGGCATGTCTTTGCATGTTTTTCAGGTGCGCCAGTCGCGCTCTGCGAACCATAACACATACACAGTGAAGATGGCAAGTAAGTCAGTGAAGCTGACGAAATGGTCACAAAGTGAAGACCAGTGAAGCACTTCAGAGTGAACGGCAGTGCGCATTCAGCTAAGATCCTCCAAAACCACACAGCCGTAATGCATTGCAACATAACAAGATGCTCTGTATCAATTGCACACTCACCGAATTTCTTCAATTTTTTCCGACATGAGCGCACTGGTTGTTGCACTAGCCTTATCCAGTTTGCTCACTTGATCAATCAGCATCCGCCGCGTCGCAGAATTCTTTGCAACTGTAGAAAGGCTCGCATCCCCACCCTTGAGTGTCGACATCACCTCTGCCCTTCGCTCCTCAAGGTTCTGTTCCACTTCCGGCGTAAAAAGCGATGCATCTTGGCCATCGACGCAGTAACGCGATAGCGGCACTGGTACAGCAGTTGAGTCACGTCGACGCCGCGGCGCGGGAGACTGCTCCACGGCAGGTGTTGCGGGCGTCGTCTTGTTGCTGTTGCCTAAAGCCGCCGACGCAGTGGCGTTGACGGACAGGCGACGCCGAGCGGCCACGTGGTCGCGGGCAATCTCAAGCGGCAACTGACGGAGGGCCGCGCTTTCGGCCGCTGCCACTGAAGACGTAGCAGCATCTGACCTTTTTCGCAACAGCTGGGTCGAAAACGAGCTGTGTGTGTTTGCGCTCCGGCCCGCCTGCATCTGCTGTTGGCTTTCTTGTGATGACTGCATCTTCAGCACATCAGTTGTGACCGTTCGGTATATACAATGCGGACCCATCTCAGTGCTCCATTCAGCCTTTAAACGGTCGGATATCAACTATACAAAGAATGAAAAATATGACAGATAAATCTGTTTTTTCAAGTTTCAAAGAGACTCTGAAATCGCCGTTCAAGCGAATCAGCCGGAAGAGGCCGTGTGTGCGCTGCAATTTTCGCACCCTCATTGGAGGCTGGCCGGGGATCAGAGGCTCAAAGCAGCGGATTTTTGGGCCGATAGCACACAGCCGCGGCCATTTCGTGTATTCTCCGACACGTCACCGTTCGCGCGTGGCACACAATTCCTGGCAATTGCTGGCACAATGGGAGACGAAATGTCCGATGCTGAGGCGAAATGTCACAGCGGGGGGCTGCCCTGCGAGAAAGTAATAATAATGACCAATATGTACATGTGCAAATGAATGTCAATGGAGTGTTCGATTGTTCATTTTGTGAGTGACAGTCATTGGCGCCGGGCATTTGCAACGTGCCATTTTGGGAGTTTTAATCACCATATTAGGAAGTCAAGAGGCGTTATGATGCTTTATATGGAAGGATCTCAAATCTACGTCACTTGCGTCATATCTAGACCCAATTCTCACGCCTCTCTCTCTATAATTGCCGAATCGGGGTGCAGTTTGATAAAGTGGACTCAACGAAAGAGGCTGACAACACGGTCACACAGACGGTATACTCTGAAGACTGAAAGAAAAGATTCATTACAATCAACGGTTCCTTCCTTAACAGGAACCCTTGGTAAAATGTGATGGACTATATCTGACGCTCCCGCCAGGTCGTCCGGCGTGCATTCAGGCACTGTTCCATCGCCTCCACTGGACGGCCGCTCATTCTCCTGCATTGGCTGGCGACTCGGGCTCGGGCTCAGCTGCGACACGAAGAATAAGAGCAGACTTGCTGCGCGCAGTGCGTCTCAGGACTCGTGCATCCACTGCGTCAGGCGCACTCGCAACTGGCGGCACGGCCGAAGATGCATTTATGAGTGCATGTTGCGAATCAAGAAGAGGAAGGATGCTCGGACGACGGCTTGATTCGAGTTTAGCGAGGCTTTCTCTGCCAACGCACAGCAACACAGTCAGGTGATGATTAGATTGAGATCGGCCGACAGATCCATAGAAAGAACTCTCACTGAGAGCCGGCGCCAAACTGAAACTGATCCAACTGAACCGGCTAGTACACGGCATTCAAAATCAGTGCACAACCGGACACTTACTTGACAACATTAAATTCGCCTTCTCTCCGTGCAAATGCAACCGCACTCGACCGCTCGATATTGCACATCCTTTTCTGAAAGTCCCTTCGCATCATTGCGTTTTTAACGAGAGCCGACTCCGATCCCCTTGCTGCCGTCATAATGGCGTCAAGACGACGCTCCTCGTGCGACCGCAGCGACCCCCTTTCTGTATCAATCCATCGATGCAGCACCTGATGCGAGTCTGCGGCTGTATCGGTCGGGCTGTCCTTGAGAGCAGATGCTGATACAGCCGTTGCAGTTGGAAGCGACGCAGTGAGTGATGATGTTCCGAGGCTGAATGACCTTCGGCGCCTCTGCATGATTGTCATACTTCCGGCGGGTGCGCTGTTTGACAATTTGCTCAGGACGATCGAGGATGAAGATGGGCGGTTTGCTCGTAATCGCAGCACATCCGTTTCGCTGGAAGTTCCTGTGAGGGATCTTCGTCGCTCCAGCAGTGCACCACGTGACTGTGGCCTCCCGTCAGTGGCTAAAGCCACGTGTGTGTTGCAATTGCCGCCGCCGGTACCGAAGCTGCGATTGAGTGCTCCGTCATCGATGACCTCGTGACCCCTTCCGTCATCGCGCAGAGTGTACATGTGCGATCCTGCAAGAGGTCCGGCCCAAGCCTCCTCCTCATTCAGCGCCTGCCCGGCTATGAACGAGACCCGTCGCATTAACGACCGTGGCGCCGCACTATCGGACGCCGGCATCCTTCAGTGCCGGTGAATAAATGCTGGCTTGGATTTCCTTGTCATCGGCCGGCACTCAATTCGCGAATACGGATCGTGCGCCAAGCTTGCGAGTAGAATAGTGCAGCCGCTGTTGTGTTGGGAGTCACTACTGTCATGACAAGCTCGCTCTCTGCGGATATACGGCGAATCGAAACTTCACTCTCAGCCAATTCGCTCGATCGGCTATTCCACCGCCGTCACACCGGCCCACCGGCCCACCGGCTTCGATGCCACGCTCAGGTACAGAACACAAACTTGTAATTACAATTTAACTTGGTCAGTATATGGTGACTGTATCGATCCCACAATTCGTAGAAGGCTTTCGCTGTCCGCGCGTGTGCGACGAGGCCGACTGTCGCACTCCCGCCGGCCGTGGTCTTGGGGGTGAGCGGTGGGTGCGCCTCGGCAGAGTTAGAGCCTTTGGATTTTCTGAAAGTGATCGGCACCGTGAATTGTGATTTACCCGACTTGCTTGGCGGACTACTGATTGCGTTAGTTAATGTGTGTTGAAACTTGAGTGGCGCCAACAGATGGGACCTATTTGACTAATCAGAAACGAACTTTAAACTCAACACGGATAATTAAATGCCGTCAATCTGAAACTGACATGCCGATGCGACGGCACTAGTTTTGAATTGAAAGATGTCAATCCGAGTGCGTGCGTGAGTGAAGAAAAGTCGGAACGGAGATGACGGTGATGGGAACTTCGGAAACCAGCTGGTCGCTACGGTGCCGATTCGACACCGCCGTTGCCGTGCTCTTCTCAGTCGGAGGGCCCGCCGACTGACCCCAGTGTTCGGCAGACGCACGCAGTGGCCCATACGTCGGGTTATTTTGCACCTCAGTTTGAACTAATTACTGCAGTTTTTTGCATAGGCTGAGGGCATAATGGCCAAACTTTGCGCCGCACAACTGCTCAGACTCGTCTGGGCAACAAAAGAGTATCATCAATGTGCGTCAGTGACAACACGGCGTGCCCTAATTGCCATATTTTGCAACAGAGAAAGTTTATTTGCGTTATTAATCGGTGCGTAGGGTGGGGGTTTCAGCTGATTATTTATGAGGCTCTGTGGTGACCATCGGGGCAAACACGTGTGGGTGACAGATGGTTGCACCCGGTCGCACCACTGCTGTCGTCAGTCGGTGCCCATTGGTTATAAGTCATCGACGGGGGTTCCGTGAGGTGTTATCTGAGGTGTCGGGAGTCTTTGAAGATCCCCGCTTGCGGGTCGCCATGAACAGTCATTCAATCTGCACGTGCAGATGCCGCACACGCTGCAGTCACCACCTCCGGCTCTTCCAGACAACCAATCAGGTTATGCGTGGCCCGGCTAAGTGCGCATGTCAAACAAAGACTAAGACTCTTGGGGTTGTGAGTGATATCACATTGCAAACCGGGTGCGACAGTGTGGCGTGCGTCATTCGAATATGCTGCCATCCTATGGTACTGAGGACCTGCTGCCATCCCTGGCCGGTAAACATTACGACATATGCTCGCAAGCCCGCCACAAAACCACGGCAGGCTAATTTGTCTGGAATTATGGCACATTTGGCAGCGGTTCGCACATAACGAAACACATTATGAGCCGGACTGCGTCAGTGCACGTCACACGGTAGAGACAGGCGTGGCCTCACTGCCGGCTTGGGCTGGATGCGGCGTACTCTGAAGGCAGATCCGTGTCCAACACCGCGCACGTCAATTGCATCACTGCACCATCACGGTGCAGCATCGAGCGCGCGCCGACTCGAGCAACGCACCGTCGGTGGGTGCAGTACTGTGCCCCCGTCCACAAGCGGATCAAGTGCCAATTGATGCAACTGCAAAACCAGTGATGCCTTAATGGAAACCGAGGCACGCGTCCACCCATGATCAATGGCGAAACACATCACACGTGTGGCGAAAAATAAACAGACATATTCATTTCAACCAACTTTGTAAAAGGGAAAAGTGGAAACAGCGATGGAAGAGAGATCATTCCCGGCACATTCCGGTGAAGTGGCAAACCGAGTCAATGAAGACTATGGTTGAGAAAGCACGTCCCCTCAAAGTGGCTTTACAATGCAAGCAGTATTACATGGGCGATGCTTCATCAAGGAATGTGCCCACGCGGAGCTTTGACACGGCGCGCAGTTGGTGCTTTGTTGCAACGGCACCAACAGGGGTGTCAAAGAGGTTGCACGACAGACGGCTCTTCAAGAGCACAATGTCGTTGCTACACCAGAAATACAGAGAGAACAAAAAAGACATTCAGGATCAGCGGAAAAGATTAATAGCACATTTGTGATGCCTTATGTGAAACAACAACCCATTGAACAACAACAACAACAACAACACATCAAACAACGGCACATGCACACCAAATCCCTACGACAACAACAGCAGCTGACAGTTCCAAACAGCACGACCAAGAAGCCCCACCGACGCACAACACGATCGCTTCCTCCGACAAGAGATCCATTGGCGTCGAAGAGGGGCACGACGTTGCGGACGGCCTTGTATTCCTGGTATACTTGTGCATCCTCAGGATAGAAATACCTTTGGGTTTGGTGTGCACAAAAACAGCCCACACATCCAGTAAATGGGAAGAAATTGCAGATACGCGGGGGGGGGGGGGGATTTGATGGAGTAAATTCCAAGCAATATGGAGACATCATCACCAAGCACACTAAAGAGAAACACACACACGCAAACACACACACAACCGCACATACCCTTGAGGATTTACGCCCTCTCGCGCTTTGAAAAACAGCCTCGACTTGAACACCGTGTAAGGACGCTCGGGACGACGCACATCGTTCTCTTTGGCATACTTGACACTGTCAATAACCTGTAGATTACGGTTATGTCAATGGCAGTGTCGTGGTGGGCGCAGAGGCGTACAATTTGTGAAAAAAGGATATTGGATGCAGTGTGGTTACAAAACAACAACAAACAACACGTATATAAGTAACAATACACGCATCGCGCGCACGCACACACTCTCACACACCTGGAAGCGCACGTCGTCGACAGTCACATCCCTTGCCACAGTGGCCTTCCCGCGGCGCTCCCTCTCCCACAGTTTCGATATTTTCTTCATTACGAGCGGATATGCCGCGATGTTTGCCGCCACGTGAGCAACGAGGAGTCCGTTTATTTGCTCAAGCCACTGAAAGTAGTGGAACAAGGCCACATTGGGGCCAGTCTCCGGCGCCTACACAGGTTCACCCGTACACACACACACACACGTCACACGTACACACACACATGCGCGTAGACATAATTTTGGGGGTTTTGGTTATATTATTGATTAGCATAAAAGGGAAAAAATCTCGTTCAACACCCATACAGAAGCCATCCGAATTCCAGTGAGACATGCCCAAAAAGCCGAATGTGTCCACAATATTCAAAACATTACACACACTCACACATGGAAACACACGCACACGCACACACATGCACACACATGCACGCACGCACAAAAAATCAGATAGGCGCACCAGAGATTCACACACACACCTATGCGTCCCAGTTGCACCCACCAATTCAGATACGCCAATGCAAATATCCTGATCGGCTTCCACAGGGTTAGTGATGAGCTCAGTCGACTTGAATTTCGGTGTGCCGAGGCTTCCATTTGGTGCTGTTGTCGCGTGAAATGTGCGGAGTGTAAGTGTTGATAATAATGAGAAAGAGCTTGCATGCACACGCACACACACACGCACGACAGACACATCTGACCGATTCTCAACACACACAAAATCAGTAAAGGCACCTCTGTGCACCACACCACACACACACACTCACAGAAGTGGGAGAAGACAGTGCATGCCCACGGGGTCACGTGGAGGAACCCGGCTGGCGGGATTTCGCCGGCACCCTTCTGTGCTAACACAGGGAGGTTTGGCGACTCGCCAAGCTTATCGGCAGAGTTTTTGACGACGCGCCATTCTATAAATGCACAGAATATGTGTGCGTCCACAAGACAAAGTATGCGTGCAGAAAACGGCGTGAAGATGGGTGAGTGTAAACGACATGAGAACTATCAATTGCAAGCAACGAAGTATGAGATACAACGGAGATTTGTACTCACTACAACACACAAGAGTTCTCGAATGCATGAACACAACAACGACACAGCTGAGAGCGCACAGCGCACATCTTGGCAAGGAGCCACCCGACTCCAACATGAGTAGTGATGTGCAACGTACATACCGAGGGAGTTCGTTGGCAGATTGATATGGCTTAGGCGGCTCCCTTTCCACCTGCACAAATGACGGCAGACAGATGAGGCCTTGCACGCTTCACACAGCATAGGCCCAACTGATGTATATAATATGCCGGGCATCGTTATTTAAGGTGCCCACGTTGTTGAATCAGCCAAAGGATTGTTCGAAATTCACAACGATGGTTTGTAACACCACAACAGATAAGCAAAAATGAAACAAACCTTTTGAATGCATTTCGATCAAACTCGGGAAGAGAGTCAATGTACGCATGCAGATCTTTGTCCGTGACGGGAGTCTCCATGGATAATGCCGTGGCATAACCACGGATGGCAGTTCCTGTCCATTTTCGCAAAGGAATGACTGACAATTAGCACTAATTAATTTTTCACTAACATGTTTAGAAACAACTAGCACACGCAGTGCAGGGAGAGGCCCCAGGGAACTGAGGAGATGTGTTGAGTAATCTTCGGTACAATGACTCACACACCACACACACACATACACACACACACACACAGACACACACACACACACAGACACACACCTCCGCGAGAGACCGCACGTGCGGATGTGCACGCCGCTCGCAGCATTTCTGGAATCTCAAGATGCACGCCACCCAGACTAGCAGAAGGTATACACAATAATATGGTACAGATGAAGCTGTAATCTCCTTATGTTTAATTCAGGTTGACGCGGTCATGTCAGTTCACGAATTCTGAGGCAATGTTCGTGTGGAGCAAGACTAAGATCTCTTTATTTGGCAACCAAAGCTCCATATTCGTCTATTTATGGCGTAACTTGCTTTCGACATTTCCTATTTGGATATTGTCCATGTCTGCGTCTTCCCCAAAAGGGTGATGTCCTCCCGCTTCCTGCGACGATGATCAGATAGTGAACGAATTCAGTAAAGTGAGATTAAGTAACAATGATGCGACATGTTCATACACGTCCTGAGGCATGCGTAACTTGCCTTTGTGTCCTCGTGCTTGAGGTCAGTGACGATGCGTGGCGTCTGCCCCAACGGCACAGGATTAGTGATCTGCTTCAGATTATTTGGGATGTTCGTTCCCCTTTACAGAAACAGGAACTCCTCTTAATTCCATACCATTATCCGACCCCCATTAATTCAAACTTACCCCCTCACCGCCCGCTGCCGAATAGACGCCGCTTTTCGCCGCATCGACTCCAAGCGCACCTTTGTTGTTGTTGGCGGCATCCAGACCTCTCTTGAGCTTGAGATCATCGCCGGTGTCACCGCCTCCTCCTCGTGCCGCCATTGTTACTGCTCACTCTTTGTCGTACATGTGCTCTTGGGATTTGTTTCTTATTGTTGTGATTCGCGCTTCTGTATAGAAGTGGATGCGGCCTTTTATAATCAACAATCCACTCTGTCGAGGATGAGATTGTCCCTCTTATACAAATGGTGTTGCATTCCCAGCATATCTTGCCGTGCACTCCTAAGTACAACAATAGCATGCCGCAATTGTTCTTCTCCTAATCACAGACAACGCAGCCACATGAATCATTGTTGCTTAATCAGTGGCTTTTTCAGACTGTTACAGTACGTGTGAGTGGTGTCGGGTCAGGTCAGAGAGGTGGCCGAAGCCCGGCGTGGACTCGGCACAGGCCCGGCCGACATCGGCAGCAGAGACTTGCGGCAGCGGTCACACTGAGAGCGGTTAGCCCGCCTCAGTGCTGCAGAGCCCAACAATAGCAACAATATTCATGTAGCTGCGTTGTCTGTGTCGAGTTTCTTAAATGATAATCGCACCGTTCGTCTTATATGTCGTTCACTGCCTTCAAAATCGGAGTTCCTCGTTGTCAGTAATGTTCAGTGCTTGAAAATGGTGTCATTTGAGGGATTTGTAGTCGAGCGCATACTGAGTGAGGATCCGTGGGCAAAAGTGACAACTGTCCTTGGTAAGTTCGATGCGTGTGCGCATGCACACGCCGGTGCGACGGCGATTGTAATAGTTGGTCGGCGCCATCTAACTCGCAATCAAGTGGCGAGCATCCTCTCCGTCGGAACAAGAATAGCTTCGACTTCTTTCCAGAACTCAATCTACTCCAAGTTAACCGCGACTCCTTTGGACGTTTCGCTTTCCGAGGTCGACGTGACTCTAATCTGCCCTGCAACAGAAGATGCGGTCAGAAAGTATGCGTCGCAGCCGTGCTATCTCGTTGACGAAACCGCCCTGGAGTATCAATCGGTGGTTGTTCCCTATGCAATCAAGCATGCGGCAAGAGCAAACAAATGGGTCACTAATATACTAGACGGCACCAGCGAGCAAGAAAGCATGATATATAGTGACCCGGATCCGCAACACGGCTTTGTCATTCTTCCGGACATGAAGTGGGACGGACGCACTCTGTCTTCTCTGTACTGTCTTGCCGTCGTTCGCGATGAGTCGCTGAGGACTGTCCGTGATCTTCGAGCGCATCATGCGCGTCTGTGCAATCAAATTGCAGAAGAGGGACGGCGCGCCATTTCTCGCCGTTTTGGGATACGCACAGACTGCATCCGTGCGTACTTTCACCACCAGCCTTCCTTCTACCACCTCCACGTGCACATGTGCGCACTCGGGCATTCTCCGCCTGGAATGTCCCCCGAACGCGCCATCTCTCTCGACACTGTCGTTCAGCTTCTCTCGGGAGGCTCGACACATCTCAGTGACGCGACGTTCAGATTTGCCGCTCGTGTCGAAGATCCGCTCGTTGCCCAACTGTTTGCGTTTCGTTTCTTTAATCGCACGACACCGACCTCAGATGGCCACGGTGGCAACATTCTATCAAGCGGCGACTTTGTTCTGCGCCGGACTGATCCACACGGACGTCATCCAACGGTCCAATCGCTTGTGGATGCGGCGCGTGCATCAAAGCTGAAGTGCATTTCGGTGTGCGAACGAGACTCGATTGCGGCATCATTCGCAGCAGTCAGTCTTTGCCGCGAGCAAACAACGGGAATGGTGGCTGTGCCTTCCGTGGAGATCACATGCTCGATCGACCTGTCGGTGTGTCTTCCGTGTGCAGGGCTAGCAGGTGGGTTGTTGTTGCATCCTTGCGGATGTGTTGTTTTCTTCTTTTTTTTTTAATTGTATAACCGTGCAACATGCAAGTACCATCTCTGGTCCGTATTTGTGAAGATAGCGGCAAACCTGTGCATACTCCATTTCAGTCCCGCATGAAAGACACAAGCACATTCGAATGAGCATCTGCCGTAAACTCGCCTGTCAGATGATGTTTTGCGGTGGGGTGCGCAACAGACTGCCTTTTACCCACACTAACCACCGCACGCACCAATCGGCAAATTCCCTTAATAATGCAACATGCATGCAGCCGGCACCTGCCTCTCTGCGGGTCTGCTGGTCTATTTCCCTCCAACTCTGTCACCCGCGGCATTCGAGGACGCCCCGTTTGACTGCATTCGGCGGATACTCAGCCACAATTCAAGAGAACACGCCGCCCAACTGTGTCGCATCGTTGCAGAGACGAGAGAGTCCGGACTACCCATACCCCCCGTTGTGGAAGAAATGCTGCTCATGTCCGGAGGGGGCGTGGGCGTGGCAGGTGACGGCGTAGGTGCGGGGGTGCCAATGGATTGCAGCATAGTATGGACCGGCGCCCATCTGCAGTCTGTTTTTCAACGCGAGCAGATTCAGGCCACGACTCCGGGGTGTGCATACAGGTGTGGATTTGTGTCCATCCTCGATGCGCTGGATGCCCTCTCATCGGTTAGTGTCTGTTGTCTCGCGCGACCAACAGAGTTGCTTGAAGCATTCGATATCGCTCTCTCAAAGAGCTCATGTTCCACTCTTACACCGACTGAAAATGCGAGCTCTGCCTTGTCTTCCGTTGGCACCGCATTTGGCGAGCTCGTGTCCGCACTGTCGCATCGCGGATTGAAGGGCATTGAGGGAGGCAGTGGTCATGCGTGGTCACGGGACTCACATTCGGTCGTCTTGGCGGACTGCACCACTTTGCTCCCTCTGTGTGTCGGAGGGTCGGGTGATCGGCTCGATGGCCTGTCGGGTCACGTGGGCAGCGCACCTGGGTACATTCCGTGGAATGACGACGATGTTGCGCGATTTGTCGGTGCAGTGGGTTGCACAACGCACATGACTGGCTTGGCATGACTGCTCTCAACCGATATGAGTAAAATGACAGCATTTGACTGGGATTGGTCTATCCTAAATTTGACCCCCGATATGTGAAATCTCTCCAAGTGAGCATCGCGCCTTAATTCGTCAGATCAGCCTTCAGTTGCTGCTGTGTAGTGTGTCCCGTCCGATTTCTTCATGCATGCATAGATTACGTCTTGTGGAATCAGTTAGCAGGTATTCATGCAAGTCTTGTCGTGTTTTTGTGCGCACTGCTCCATGAGTACATTACATATCATTTATGCCGGAATGTGTCGCGTTGGACTAACGTCGTGTCAGGGCTGCTTATTTAATAGTTGCCGAAAATATTTGGGCAGTACAGGAGACCAAACAAGTACATTTTGTATCTCTGGCATTTGACATTGTCACTGCGGCTCTGGGGTTCTTCTGAAGTTGCATCCCTTGCAACTGGCAGGCCGAGGCCAGTCATCTTGTGACGGCCCTGGCTGAGCCGGCTGAACTTGTACCAACGGCAGTACACGGAAAATGACCAACAGTTTGCACTGAGTAAACTCGTGAGTTTTTTTTGCCGATTCTTGCATTCCCTTTAGCCAGCTCAGTGACTGCTCAGTTTATGGAACCAATCGGCGGCATCCCTTTGATTAACAAATGTCATGGTAAGGGGCTCTGCCGGCTATGCCATGATATTTCGGTTTCATGGTCAATGAAATTCCACTGTTACAATATTCGATACAGCTCACCCACTGTACAACACTGACAGTGTTACCCGTGGAGCAATAACAGGCAATAATGCGACGGAAGAGAATGGAGCCCTATCCGCCGCGAAGCTAAAGGCGGCTTAAAAACAATGGTCGAAAGTGATTGGACAGGCAACTCGACACAAATTAAATTCGGATGGTGCCATTCTTGATGCTCATTATGATTTGCGTGGCGCTCCCTTCCCTGACAGTCAGGCGAAGGTGACCGTGTTTTGGTGCATCGGCAATAAGGAACATAAAAAACTGTTCATTTGACACTGATAGCCATATACAAATATATGTACTTGAGAAACACAATTCAAAGAGGTCACCACACGCACTGTACAGACAAAAATTGAAGAATCAAAGCACCCACCCTCTAATTTTCCACATCACATTGACACACGCACATTCAGACAGACTCTGACACACCCAAAACCACACACACAATAAAGACAACAATCACGTCAAGAAAAAGCAGAAGAAGCAAATTACGCACGCACATGCACACGCACCAACGCATTACGTGAACAGCCTCGCGGATGGATCAGAGCGCGAGGCAGACATTGCCGGCGACACACCCTCGCCCACTTTCCTGCCTCCGTCGGCGCCACTGCTTCCACTGCCAACGCCGTAGCTGTAACCAGCAACAAAGGGGGACCCAAAGGCATGCTTTTCAAGCAATTTCTGCGACGACGAGTGTGGATCACTGAAGGGGACGAGCTTTCCTCGTCTGAATGTTGGCATTCGCACTGCGTGGGAGAGCACCTGCTGCAGCACGAGTATGTTCGACGCAAAGAAGAGCAGCGCATACAGCCACATTGCGGAAAATGACGCCCGCCCTTCGAATTCAAAACCATATGCCGAAGCAAGCCACAACGCCTGGTTGTTGCGAGATTGCGACGCAGCATATTGTGATTGTATGGGGACGGAGAGAGAGGGTCGGTAAAGGGGGGCAAGTAAGATGACATGCAAAGCACAGGAAATGAGCGTGGAGACCTCGAAAGGATGTGCGCCACCATCAGCGAGCACGTCAATCAACGTCGTTTAAGCAAAGGAGAGCAGGAGGGAGGAGTGTCATTTAAAGAATGTAGCAATGCCGCATACCTGGCATCCAAGCCACACGCCAATGAGGACCGTCGCCCGGGAAAACGACATCCGAAGTGACGGAAGGATCAGTGGAAGCAGTGCAATGTACCACACAAAGTACTGCGAGAAACAGCAGGATGGGAACAGCGCAAGAGGGTTTTCCGTGTTAGTACTTGAAATCCTACATGTGTTGCAATGCTGACTTGAATCCTGCATCTACCACTCAATGTCTTGGGGAGCAATGCACATGAACAGCAGACAAGAGCGAGAGAGACTATGTGTGTGAGCGTGTGTGGTGGGAGTAACAATCCCAGTAGGCGCTTAGTTCCCCGTGCTGTTACAATCACGCACCTGCGACGTCACCACCTTGTTGAAGGCAACAAACACAAAACCGCTCGCAAACATTGTCAGCGGAAGATCTCTTCGCTTTCCAATGCTCACGAGGACAACCGCAATGGCCTGTGGAGCAAATGACGCAATCGCAAACATACGCTCGTAGACAGACAGCCTGCGAATGGCAGGGGGAAGGGGGGGGGGGAGGCAGGGGACACCACAGTGAATTTGTGTTTGGTGTGCATAGGTTGCCCACTCAGCATTCAAGCGCACATGCATTCTTTGCGTTGAGTTGATGCGTGTAATCGTATCTAAGAATAGTGAAAATATACGAGGGTTTGCGTCTGGTTGTGTGTGGTTGGTTATTGCCATTCGCATCAAACAACTCACGATGTGCCTCCCATTGACAAGTAAATGGGGTAAAAATAAGCGCTGAAGTTGTGTCTGTTGTCGCGACGCATGAGGTGGTATACATATCCCTCATTGAGAAATTCGCGTCCATATCTAGAAGATTTGAGTGAGTGTGTTTGGGAGAGATAGAGAGAGAGTGTGTGTGTATGTGTGTGTGTGCGTGTGTCAGAACAAATTAAGCATGTCAAATCAGTAGCAGCCAGAAGGGGAGAAGCACAAGTGAGAGAGGGGGAGGGGTGGAGGGGGACGGCGCACTTGAACAGCGACAGAAGACAAGCAATGCATGCCCACATCGCACATTGATGTCGGAAAGCGAGCGCGCGTGCGGCCTACCCACAGGAGATACATCGCTCCAAACAACACGGTGAAGGTGAGTCCGGACACAACGAGAAAGGTAATCCGCGATGTGTTGGCTAAGCTGCCACCCTCTTGTTGTGCTGCACGGCCGTCTCGGAGAGTATTCCGCTGGTGAAGATTGAGCCCCGCTGTCATGCGGAGGCTCATCGATGTGCGCTTGTACGTGTCATTTCTGCCACAAAACACATAGTGTGAGAGAAATAATGAATTTCGGTTTGTGAGACGTCTTGAGAATTCAGCCAATCAGAAGGACTATCGATGAAGCGACGATCCACTCCACAATATGAGTGTAAAAGCGCCACGCCAACAGAATAAAGTCTCGATTGGCTGATATCCTTACCTTCCGTACGGGGAATCGACGTTTGGCAGCGTCACTCTAGTCCCGTCAAAATTCGAATCAAGTGCGAGAAGAAATGGCAGAGTGAAAATGATCGGATATAGCTTCAGATGCACGGCGATTCCATGCGCCACGGCAGCCGCAACGACTTTCTTTCTCATGATATAGTAGAGCGAGAGGAGAACTGGCACGGACACGAGAGCTTCCGCGTTACCACGAGTTGATATACCAACGACGATGGGATTGTACAGCCACCACCATGCACACGTGACCGCCGTTCGCCTGTCGAGCATCCGCATCCGCAATATTCTGTGCATGACAAGCGCACATAGAATGTCGAGAGCCGAGAAGAGCAACTTGCCAAGACAACTGCATGAGGTTGGATCAAGCGGGTATTACGGCACGTTTCGAGTCGGAGTTCCATTGTGCGAATGAGTTGGTACAGTGGACAAGAAGTCGATGCGTTTGCGAATAAATACAGTCCCGAGGTTATCATATATGTACATGTGCTGCCAACAGAGTTATGTAAACATAAACATTTAGAGGGGCACTCGTACACGAAAGCAGGTCGCGCCCACGCACCTATGCAACAACACCGACGGAAGCATCATGAATGCGACAAGCGGCGTGTAGCGGTATGTGAGACGCTCATATGGACTTCCACCACGGGCCACGTGACCAGCGGCATCCATGAACACGCCGTAGTCGGCGTCGGTATATTTTACGGGTGAGTGTGCATCATGCCACTCTCCATACGCAATGAGGCACAGTCGCAGCAGCGAGGCAATGGCCACGTGCACGCGCAGATCACGCGAGAGCAGCCCCATTTCCCCTGTTAGCAACACAACAGCAACACACGCACATATACACACATGTTTATGTATAAATGTTGCTGCCGTTTCGAGGAACGGGATTTGGCATCCGAGTTTGTGCCATATTGTTTGAATTCGAGCCACAAATCGCGCCCTCCAAAAATGCCCATAAATAAACCAGCTCGCTTTTTATATCCTTGTAAATATATAAAGTAAATTATAACACCTGTTATGGTATTAATGAGCTCTTACTTAAATTATTAGCCGACATCTCGGCTGTTGTGGATTCTGGCTGGCGGTGTCCCGTGACCACAGCCGTTCCGCTGACACGCACACAATGCTCACGACTGAAAGACTGAATGGATTCTTCCTTTACATACGAAGTCCAAAAACACAAACCTCCGACAGCACAACTTCCAACAGCACAGCTTCAGTCGTATGCATAAGCAACTGCGTGAATATGTAATAATCGTCGCTTGCTTGGATTAGTGCAATAATGACATGAAAAAGTGAGGCTGCTGTGCGATCGCTTTGTCCCGGACGGGATCGTGTGCAGTCGGAGTGGTCTGTGGTTGTTGCAAGAACACCACAACCTAGTCCGCCCAGAATGATACCCAAACACGTGAGGCAAAGAGTGCACCATGCATACTTCAGGGTTCCGTCGGCGTTCTCGTTGATCGTCATTTGTTTGAGTGTTGCGGTCCTTCGAGTCGGTGTCGCGAATGGGGCCGACGATGCCGACGGCACAACAGGGGACATGGGTACCTGTGGATCGACAGCTCCTGCAATGGTTATGAACGAGCATCCATCCTTTAGACTCGAATTGAAGCCCCTTGGTGGGAGGGGTGTGCGGGCGGGCAAAGTGTCACTTCTGCGCATCGCAATTATGGGTGGGTTTGCGGGTGGAGGAAAGGTGCACGCATCTCGCATTTGATTGTCCTATGGTTCTACATGTACAACGGCCCCTGTAATACACCGTGGCGATATCCATTGTAACGCTTTTTCTTTGCTTACACTCGCAGATGGCGACTCGCCTGTGCGACTGCACCAGCTGGGCGTCTTTCGAGACCAGCAGTTCATGCACGTGAGGGTGCTTTCGACGGATCTGTTGGTGATCGGTCATGCCACACCACGTGCCAAAAAGTCAACTCGTCTCCACGACAATGCTCCTGCAAATGGGACCATGGTTTGGTCGTATCCCACCACACTTGCCCAGGATGAGATAATCTTCACCTTCCCAAGCGTCGGATGGTTAGTCTCACTATTTCACGGAAGAATGGCTGTTCAAAGACTGTCGATCCACGCGCATGTCTAAGTAATCGAGGCCACTTATTCTAACCCATGAAACAACGCTAATGATGCCTTCATTCATTATCCACCCGTGCCCAGGTACCTTGTGAGTGCCGTCATTCCCGTCCTTAGTCCTACCGCGGGTATTCCAGCGGTGCGGTTACTTCTCGGGAAGCGCCTCTTTGTGCGTCCAGACACTTTGGACATGCATGCCCAGGGACCCGCCACCCCTCACTGGGTGCCCGCAATGGGCGCTGGGATCGTCCCTGAAAAGTCGCTTGATGATCGACCGTTGCACGTGATGCCGTGAGTACCCCACCCTCCCCCTCTCCATCTGTCGACGCTCCTTTACAATTTCGGAACACGCGATATGATACGACATGATATTCTTTGTTCATTCTGGCGATTGGAATAGTTGCTAGTGGCTGTATTCTCTTTTTGACGCGCGAGTTGTACATGTATCTGTCCCATGTTGCTTAGTGGCACATGCACTCACCCACACACACACACACACACACACACACAACATCGTCACTTATCGTAAATGTCCCCAACTCCATTCGTTTTGAGTTCGAGTTGATCAATTGATCGGCGATGCGCCAATATCTGTGTTTTTGTGTTATTGTCTCCTGATTGCCTTTCATGATGTCTACTGCAACGATGTAAACACCGGTACTCAAACACACGCCCCTCAATCCGGCTGTCCGTTTTGTCTACTGGGAACACCTTGTCTCACATCAGTGCGAACATTTCTCTTTCTTCCCAATGGGCTCAAGACACTGACTTAAATCCTACATTTCTTCCGCACCATCTGCTACTACCCCTTCAACAATCCGCGTCCAGATCATTTGAATATGCTTCCTCGGGCTTTGTATCCCTCGCTTCTTTCCTTGGAGTCCACGTGCCAGCTACGGCCGGCACCACCGCAGCCGCAACAACGCCGATACTAACGCCATACACGGTGCGTGGGCGCATTGACATGCCGCCTAGTAAACTGCCCACAGGCGATCCCGTCCGCATTGAAATTTGCCTCATGCCTCCGCCAGAGTTGCGACGCCAGCCCTCCCTCTTGGATGACGCCGTGCGGAGAGACGACGAGGAGATCGAGGAAGTGGTGGTGCCACACGACTTGAATGCTGTCCATGCAGTCAATCTTGCAACCGAGTTGGCTAACAAGACAGCCGCCACTGTGCACACACCACACGACGCCGTGGTGTCTGCGGTGCACGGAGCACACCCACCCGCTCACTCTGGGTCGAGAGAGGCGCATCTGCACAATGCGACCACGCAGCGGACACGAGACTTACGGCACGTGACCGCGCGTGACATCAACGTCGACGGTGTGGATGCAACAACTGCGCGTGACTCTGAGGCGCCCGTTGCCGTTGACGACAATCCAGCGGAGGCAGAGGCGCTTGTCAAACTGGCGGGCACGTGGCTCGCAATTCGCGAGCGCTTTGTGGCGAGTGCCAAACTAGTCGTCGCTGCCGAACACTGCGACTCACTCGCCATTGCGTCACAGTCACGTGGCGCGAAGGGTAAGGGAGGGATGGCCGACTTCACGTCAGCGGCTGCTCTTGCACTCGGCGCAATGTCAAATCCGTTTGCGGGCGCCGCGTCACAGCCCGACGGAAGCGACGCCGTGGTGCTTGGTCCCCGCGGCGTGGTGGTTCCCCGGGCGTCGCAGTCGCACGGTGCCGTCCCGCCGACCCTGAACGGCGTGCACGCCCCTCCACAGGCACATGCACGTGACCCTGCAGACGTCATTGTCGCCGAATTTGCCGATGATGACGACAGTGGCAGCAATCCCTTCCTGGCTGACGATGGCTCTCCGAATCCCCCGGATGGAGGAACAAAGCTTGGTGGCGGTGGCGGTGGCGGTGGTGGCCTCAGCCTCGATGTGAATGAAATGCCGCTAAATATTCTTCCGGCGGCACTGCAGAGTCCCAGCGAAGAGTCCCAGGGGGCCGAATGCGTCGGTTTTGTGGTCTGCTTTGGTGCGCCGGGTGCATACAGGCTCATTGTGGAGGCACGTGATCCCGAGTCCAACGTCATTGTCGCGGCGTTTGACGTAAGGACGGAGGAGGCGAAGCCAATGGTTAGCGAGGGATCGCTTGTGGATGTCCACGCGAGGTGCGTATGCTTGTGTTGTCTGTGTGCGTCCGTTTTGTGTTGGGGCGCCTGCAATCATAGCTTTGTGAGGGCTACAGGCGAATTGCGACATTGTTAGGTGGAATAGTCCCTCCCAGAATGTACCGATCACTCCTTGTTATTCCGATTCCTTCCTTATTTGGAATTGCAATTTGTGCATGCTCACCATTTAAGGCTCATTCTGTCCCCGGGGACCCTAATTGTGAGCTGTGTCTCCCTGGGCGCGCTCATGTCTGCGATGAGCCTCACCATCCGACGTCACCGGCGGCGAGGTGGCGTCACTGCCGTCGCCGAGAAGGAAACGTGGTTTGTGCGCATGCTCAGGAACGCAATGTACATCCTGCTGTGGTACATTTTCAGCACAGTGCTCACATTCTACAACAAGGTTTGTTTCACGGGGAGTCT